>JAUMHM010000049.1:27569345-27592430 GCA_032362435.1 Melikaiella ostensackeni
TGACGAAGAGAAGAGAAGTTAGAACAAATTGATGAGTTCGTGTATCTTGAAAGTTTATTTACTGCTGATGGAGAAATAGATGTAGAGATATCCAGACGTAAAAACGAGGGTAGAAAGATTATCGGCAGTGTCGTTTTGAGAGAATGAATGAAGAACGTTTATCGAATCATGTTTATTTAGGTAAAGTGAGTGGTAGCGTACCCAGAGGTAGACCGAGGAAAGAATGGTTGGAATGCGTGAATGAGACTCTAAAGCGAAGAGATGTAAAAAGTCGTAGTAACACAAGAGCTTGCATGAAAAGATGTATGGATGTAAAGGAAGCAAAAGATGTATGCAAGGATAGGGTTGTATGAAGAACAATTGTTCATAAGAAGAAGGAGTGACGCCTGAAGCATCAAATAAAAATTATAATTCTTTACTGAAATTCCCTGTCAATTTAGAATTAGAGTATTAAAATATATGAAACCACTTTTAATTTGCATATTAGTACATTCAAAAGAAAAATTACGGTCACTGAATCAAATTCCCGGGCATTTCCCGGTCAGGTAGACACCATGATGAAAGTAAAAAAAGTTACTTTCTTCTATATATCTTTCAAGAATTTCACATTTAATCATTTTTTCAAGTTTTGTTACAGAATGGATTCTCCCTATTCGTTCGTTGACTCTCAGTTCAGGGCTAGGCACATTGAATAATACTATCACATTCATAATGCGCCGTAAAACTGGGACGTTCCATTGTGTGTACAATAGAGTGTTGTGCTAAACTAAATAATTGTGGGAAATGTGATAAAAAACAACGAACTTCACTCTTCTTTCACGTTCTATGCTGACAACCAGAAGCATCACGTTTCGCTGATTTCACGACGTATTTCGAACAATCTGTCCAAAAACGGGAGACACTTGGACATCCTTCAAAGGATAATTATCATTGAGCAACAAAAACACTTCACAACAGGCGGATTCCACGCCGGACTTACACAAACCAGACTTTCACATCATCAATTTTTTTCAAACTTGAGTTACTTATTTGTTTGGTGGAGAAAACATAGATTACCAAAGATTTCACTAGATTTTTTTGTTGTTAGAATTATGGAACTTTTTTTATTTTGAACACTTTTTGAGTTTCTTAAATACGAATTGCACCCGTTCACTAAAGACTGTACCACTTAGCTCGGTTTCAATCAAATTCACTGAAACTCTCTTTTATAGTGTAAAGACTCCCGGGGAATCCAATTTTTGAGGTCTTAATTGTTTCCAGCAGTTCCTTCCTGCTAAGTTTTCATGTTTTATAAAAAAAATTTATTTATTTAAAAACTCGATGCCCAAAAAATTCTTGCCCTGATTTTTTTAGACTTCTTTATTTTATACTTCTAAATGTCTTTTGAGAGAAAAAATTTAAAAACCTCGGTGCTTTACATAAATTCTCTCAAAAAAATTTTTTTTTTTTGTAAAAAAAGTTATTTTTTAAAATTTTCTGCTAAAAATGTCATTTTTTACTTTTTAAGTCCATTTTTTCTTTACGCATCGAAAAAAAGTGTTTAAAGTCTTCCTGTTGCAAAAAAAATATGCATTGATTATATCAATTCTACAATTAATTTTATAGATTTTCGATATTCTCACTAATAAAAGACATTTAAATGAGTCTAGTCTCCATTATATTATATCTGTTGCACACAATATTTTTTGTAACAAATGCAGGGAATTTTCGATTTGAGAAACAATAAAAACAAACTGTTTCGGGAATTTTGGAAATTTATGGTAAAATTACCAAAAATTACCGAAAATTCACATTTTGAAGTATAAAATGAAGAAGTATAAAGAAAATCAGGGAAGGCAATTTTTGGGAATCGAGTTTTTAAAAAATCAAAATTTTTGTTTAAAAAACGTGAAAAATTAGTATGAAGGAGCTGTTGGAATTAATTGGGACATTAAAATTTGGATTTTCCGAGGTTTTTTACACTAAAAAAAAGAGTTCAGTTAATTTGATTAAAACCGAGCTAAGCGGTACAGCTTTTAGTGAACTGGTGCAATTCGTATTTAAGATACCCAAAAAGTGTTCAAAATAGAAAAAAGCGTAATAACTTAAAAAAAATTTCGAGTGAAATCTTGAGCAATCTATATTTTCTCTGCCAAACAAATAAGTAGCCAATGTTTTTAAAAAATTAATGATGTGAAGGTTTGGCTAGTGCGAATCCGGGGTGGAATTCACCAATCAGAAATTTCGTAAAAATTGTTATTATACAACTCTCCGAATGTTGAATGATTCAGAGAGAATACAGAACAAAAAGGAGAAAATTGTAATGTTTTGTGAATATTTGTAAGTAGATTTTTATAAAATTTGGCGAAGGTCTCTAAATTCTAGTAAAAATTATAGTTTGAAACATATTTTTTCGCTATTTCATTTAAAAATCATTGAAAACTGTAAAAATACAACTTTTTGCATAAAAAGTTGCAACTTTCACATTGAAGTACTTTGTATTTTATCGTGAAGATACATTTCTAACACGAGTTTCACAAAAGACAATTAAATTTAGATAACATAAAAACAAGTTGTATATTAATTACAAAACCGTTTAAGTTTATATTCATTTCACTGTTTGCCCATTAACTTTCATTACTTCTTGCCCCATAAATTTTTATCTATCATTAAGCCCCTCATTTATGTTCTTTACTGATTTTATTCGACTAAATAAAATAATGTTAACTCAAGGAATTTAACTGTTACAAAACAATTTTATTTCAACATAAAATATTATTGGCCAGCAATAATCCATTCTTCGAAAATACATGAAAAGTCAACAGAGGAATTAATACAGGCACATGAATAAAAACAAAGTCTCTTTTGTTCGACATTTTAATATCCGAGAATTAGTTTATAAATATGAAACGAAGTTTTTTTACTTTCTATGCAATATATGTATCGCAACCTCACATTTTTATAAACATATATATATATATCTGCATTTCAATATTTGCTAAAAATAATTTATTATAGATCATTTTATATCTTCATTATCGTAGCATTACAATATCTTTATACTTTATTTTCTGACTAAGTCAAGGCCACCGAATTTAGGGGTTCGGTGATCTAGCCTCTTCGCCTTACACTCTGTGGCCTAAAAATAACCCCTAAAGGAAATAAAAAATTCCTAAATTCACTCAACAGACATCTGTGAATAGACACTTGAATTCCGAAGGCATCTAAAATAAGTGAACTTTTTACAAACATCGCCGGCGCTCGGTTACTCAGGTCTCTAGTAACAAGAAAATCGAAACCAAAGAGCTGAATCATGCATGTGTTATTTAAATTCAATTAGTTTATAATATTCACAATCCACAAGATATTCGATTTTTGTTTTGATATCTATATTTTACAATCTGTGTAATTATACTTCTCAATTTCATTGAATGTAATTAAACTATTACTGTATCGTGATGTAATTTTGCTCGCACATGTGTACATAGATTGGCGTGCAATAAGGCCTTATTATAACGATAGGCGTTCATGTTTTACCTTAAGTTCACTATTAATATTTACGTATCCACAGATCGAGCTAAGGCCATAAAGTGAGGTACTACACTTGCTGGGCTTTCTTTTTCATTTCGTCAATGTAATTGAATAAAAAGAAAACCCATATTTGTGACGGATTCTACATTTTCCGATTGGAGGCCGACCGTAATTGAAATAATACCTAAATTAAATATTCTTTATACAAAGTGATAAATTTATTTTTGTTGAGAGAAAAATTATAAAATATATATTACTCTTTATAATACAAAAATATGCTTATAAATTTGTTATAGCAATGCATCAATGTCTGAATTGTTAATTAGCAGAAATACGATTATCGTAACGCGGACTTTATCCAATCTGGAATGTAAACCGTAAATACAGCTAATTAATCTAAATACGTCTTTCCAATTATTTCAATATTGTATAGAATAAGTGCCACTCTAAAAGCATAATCGGCCGACCTCCATTTTCTCTTAACAATATTTGTATCTTAATTTATTTTTTGTAATTAGCGCATTAATATCAGGCATCAGCTTAATACTTATGTGACGAGAAATCAAAACGCATTTCTACAGAATACAATATTCAAAATCATATCGAATAATGTCACATTGAATATTTGCTTATCAGAGAATGCAGATTTAACCCTTGCTCTTAAAACTTACAGAGATATTGTACTTTTAACGAAAAACATCCATCCAGATGTCCATCTCGAGACTCACGCACATTAATAAAATAATTTACATCGACTCGGCAAGGACATCGATAAAGCGACCAAAGTTCTTAGGAAAATAATTTGTTTCACGATTTTCATCATAAATTATAGTGTTATCTCTTTTATTGGAAAACAATTCTAAAAACATTCAAGGTGGCCACTAAAATCTAGAAAAAAATCCCGGTTTGCAAAATTCTGAATATGTTTAATTCTGAGGGCTTAAAAATTAGACAATCTTCCAATATGAAAAATAATGTGAAAATTCTACTTCCTTTTTAATATCTAATTGTACTTGCAAGATTTTGTAAAAGTTTTCTAATTATATCAAACAGGTGAATATCCCAGTAATCGTGGCGGTCCCAATAATCGTGAAACTTGGTTATAATTTGCATATGTTGCTAAAAAATATGTTAAAAGTAACATTTAACGATAAGACCCATTTAATCTTAGCATTTTATAGTATCAAATGGAATTTTTATTATCTCAAATTAGATAAAAAGCAAGAAAATTCGCGTCACGATTACCGGGACGTTTACCTTAAACGGTTTACCAATAAAATATAATGAATTATAATAAAGTAAAATAATGGAAAAATGTAATTTTTTATAAACAAATGTGTAATTACTTGTGAAATGATGTACAAGTGTCCGAATTCTAGCCAAAAATTGTAGTTTCAAGTAGAATTCATTGTAATTTTCCAATCTCTTTAACGATTTTTGAAAAAACAATGGAAAAGAACCTACTAGAAACTAAAATTTTTGTGGTTTAATTTAAGCTACAATATCGTATCTCACACGTAAAAGGAATACTATTATCAATTTTTTGCCATTACATATATTCGAACACTTTCACCAAATTTTACAATTACAACTTTTGCGAAAAAATACAGTTTTCACATTGTTGTAATTTATTGTAATTAATCGTAATTAACTACATGGGTCTTTTTAAAAAGTACAATTTTAAACAATTGCAATTTAAAACCTATTTACAACTGATAAATCAGAAATTGTTCAATTTTAAACATTTAAATTTGAAAGTCTCTAATTATGAAGGTTTTTTATTCATTTCAAATTGACAAGTATTTGAAACGGTACGTTTTAACTTTTAATTTGAAAAAGAACAATTGAAAATGAGGACATTTCAAAATTAAAATTTTCAAATTAAAGCCTTCAAAATTTAAGAATTTAAAATGTTAAACCATTAAAAGTAAACGACTTTAGATTGGACATTGGAAACTTATTGAAGTATACTTAAAATTGTACAATTTTAAACTAGAAAAAACTAGAAAAAATTAGAAAATTAGCAATTTTAAAGAATTTCAAAACGGACTGATTCAAAATTGCACACCTAATTTAATGTTTTTCAAGTAAAACTTAAAGAAAATTCCCGCTCAAAAAAAAATCTACTGTCATCTCCCGGTTCTTTCCCAGTCATTTTCCAATTTTCCGGTGAGTGGCCATCCTGAACAAGAATTTAACAAATTTGGTTTCATCCAAAAGTTTTTACACATATTTAATTGGAAACCTCGGAGTTGCTCAAAGATTTGCAGTATCTACCATAATTGTTTTTATGTACATTAGTTTATCATTTCAGATACTACTTTTCTTTGGTTTAATTATAAATTCTACTTTTGAGGTATTTGATGTCTTAAGGAAAAAGACTGAACAACTATAGTCGAGTTTTTTTTTTAAAGAGATAGCCTTTCTCTCCAGGGCTTCGTCATTCCGCTTGAGCAATTCGATGACAATTTCTTCTCTAGAGAAACTCTATCTAATACATGATTTTATCACGAAAAGAAGATACACTGTGAAGATGCACTCTTCCATGAGAAAATCTTTGAATTTTAAATAAAAATAACTCTGTGAAACCAATGATGTTTTTTCTGATCTTCAAGTACCAGATCACCTCGCAGTCAATGACTCAGCAAATTATACAGTTGATGAGCCTTGAATTAAAGTAAGTTGATGAAGTTGTACTATCATGTTCTAAAATAAGAATAGCCTAGAATTTTAATTGATTATTTGATAAAAATTCCGGTTGAAAAACTGATCCTATCCACTTATAATATAAAATTATTCAAAGAAATATTATACGAGTAATGCCCATTATTGAATAAGAAAAGAAAGGAAACAGTTTAAGAATGGAAATGGCATATTTTATCAGAGAGGAATGCAAGTCGGTAAAATCGAGGAGGAAGTAAACAAAAAGACATTTAAACATTTGAACATTTAAACATTCGAACATTTTTTCTTGTTTCATATGAATATGTTTCCAATGTTTATTGGACTAGTACCCAGATGTGGCAAAATTGTAAAATTTTGAAACAATTCTGGCTTATTGGCTTCCCAATGTTCCCAATGCAAATATTGTCCGATGATCCATAATTTAAAAAGAATGTTTATTTATCAATTACGTAGCATGCTTCCTTTGATTAATGCAGAACGAAGAATTATTTTTCATTTCCAACTTCGCAGTCCCTTTGAAAACCTGCCATTTTCTTTTAAAATATTCTTTAAAGCTGAAATTTTCTCATAATCATCGAAAAAAATTGTCTGCTCAGATTTCCTTGCCGAGACTGAAAATAAGTCTAAGGGGATACTTTGAAATTAAAAAAGCGTAAAAAAAGCGAACACCTCGGGGAACTGAAGACGAAGTTCGGGATGTTGTGTAATCTACAAAGTCTGTGCACACTCCGATGTCGAAGCAAGAATCAGGTAGCGGTCTCACCGGGTACGTAACTTCAAATTCAATTGAATATAATGGCCGAACTTTAAATTGGAATCACGCAAAAGTTAACAAAAATTAACTTTAAGACTTCACAACTTAAAAATGGTAAATAGCTGTTTCACAAATTCAGTGATTCTAAATTTTACGCAATTAAATATAAATAATCTGGAATTGTAAGGTTCAAAATAAAAATAAAATGTTAAATTTAAGCAATTCTAAATTGAAAGCATTAAAGACTTCAAGAGTAAGCTCTCAATTTTCAATTCAGGGGTTCAAAATTCAATACCTTTTACTATTTGGGAACAAAATTTGAAAAAGGTTTAATTTGAAACCTAAAAAAGTTAACAAATTCAAATTTTAGGCATTCAAAATTAAACAGCATCAAATTTTAAGCATTCTAAAATTAACCTGTTTTCTATTACAGAAATTTAATTCAGAAACAGGATAATGCTGATGACTGGGTTAACATCTGAATATAATAAATTATACATATTTTATCAGCTTCAATACTTTAATTCGATATTGAAGCATTGAAAATTAATTAACTTTAAATTGAAAACCATCAGAATTAAGCGTCTAAATTTTAAATGATTTTTTCAATATTGAAACATTTAAAGCCAAATCTTTTCAAAACTGAACAATTTTTTATCAAAATTTAAAAAAATTTAAAATTGAAATGTGAACAATCAACAAATAAAAAAAATTGAAGTATGAAATTATTAAAGTGATCTAAGATAAGCAAATATTACAAATAAAACAATTTTAGAAAAAAGCGTTCATTCGTTCGATACTCAAACATTTCAATTCTGAATTGTTTAAAAGTTACAAAATTTTAATTCAAAATGATTAAAATTGTGAAAATCCGAGGACTAAAACGTTCAAAATTTGAAAATGAACAATTTTTCTAATTTATTGTAATCATGATAATTTAAAAAATTGAAAATTTACATGATTATGAAATTTAAAATTGCAACTTTCAAAATAGAATAATTTTCAAGTTGTGAATCTTCGAGTTTTAAAAATGAAACAAATGCAGATTGAGTGAAACTGAAATTTAAAAAAATCTGAATGTTTTTGAAATTTGAAATGAAATAAAATTGAAGCTTTTAAAGTTGAACAATTTCAATTTGAGATCATTCGTTCTACTCTAGTTTTAAATTGTAAGCACATCAAGGTGACATCTTTTTGATCTGGAACCTATTTTTTATCTGGGACCTGAATTTGACAATTTTCAGATTAGTGGATTCAGAATGAAAAAGTTCCAATTTAGAAGCGTTCAAAAATTAAATTGTTTAAATGCGAAGCTCTCAAATATGATCAATTTCAAAATGCAATAGTATAATTTGAAATTATAGTAATTTTAAACTAAATTGGAAGCTTCTAATGTTTAATGATTAGTTGAAGTGTAGCAGTACAGAACTAGCTGACTAACAAAATGGGAATTTTTCAAAAGAGAGAAAAAACATTCTGCAAAATCGAAACCACCATCTAAAGATGAAATAAACGTCCACTCCGGGCTGAAGTGGTGTTGAATTAAAGTCAGAAAAGTTTGATAAAAAAAAGTTAGCCAATTCCAAAAAAATCGACCGAGAATTTTGAGATTGAAATTTCATGGCTTTTCAAAATCGGCTTTAGATAGCGATTAAAAATCGAATTTACAATTGTTTAGAAATACAAAAAGTTATTTGGGAGATATGGGGACGCTGAATGAGAATAAAAAAGGTTTGATCCAAAAAAATGATTGTTCCGAGAAAATCAAAATAGAAGTTCGCAATATTACAGTATGACGGGCATTTTTAGAAATAAAAATCCGAAAAAATAATAAAATCTTTTTTTCATCATATGATAATAATTTCAAGAAACATCAATTATTTTTTAAGAATTTTTTATGCAATAAACGCATTTTCGAAGAAATTTTGGTTATCTAGTTCTGTACTGCCACCCTTCAGTTGTACATTTTAATATCAAATGTACTTCACATTTAAAATAGATTCAAACACAAAAATACTTGAATGTTTTCCTAATAGATGAACTTCAAATAAAAATTGTGACAACTTGATCGACTTCAAATTCTCATTTTAAAGTTTCTGATTGCATGTGATTGTAAAATGATCGCAAAGTGACTGCAATAACCTATTTACACAGAATGGAGAAGTTTTGTACCCGACGGATTCAAGACATTCTCAGACCGACCCAACAATGTCGATCATTCCTTACAGTACCCTCGCGTTCAGATCAGATCGGAAACTTGGCAAAGGGTCGAGACACGCGGCAACAGTCGTACACTGTGAATAGAAGCCACTTTTGTGACCGTCCGTAGAAAGTAAGTATCGCGTATCGACTAAGTAATTACAGCCAGGCTTTCCGCTCTAGCGTACATTCATCTAATCATATCCAGATCATCAACCAAGATCCCCACTAGTACCGTTTTCAAAAAAAGGGTTCTTCAAACTCTCATTCGTTCCAAGATTTTGTTCATTAAAACAACGTTTGGTTAAGAAAACCCTTGTTCTTAATGTTGAATATGCTTCTCTCAACACCACAAGTGTTCTCATCGAAGAACATCTACAAAAATTTTCCCCAACCCATTTTGGTGCTAGTAGGATCTTTACCCTTTAATCATCCTTTCTGGTCGCGAATCAATCATCGCGCACCTGTACAGAAAGGAATATTCCCTTTTTAACCTGCCAAAGCGTTCTACCAAAGACGCATTTTGTCGTACTTTCGTAGCACTCGAAATAAGCACCGCCCAACTCAAAATTTTACTTCATAAGGAAGACCAATAATACGGTTAGACATGTACCCAAAGCAAAACCGACTCTATCCGCACCAGCCGTAATCGTTGGAAGAACCGGTGCACTGCCATCTTCATAGTACTGGTAGTTCCTGGACCTGGCGTTGGACTTGATGACCCTAAAGTTTTCATCGTAGATGTCGTATCTATTGGCGATGAGATTCTGCAGTTTGTTTGTCACACACCAGAGGTAACCTTCCTCATCAAATGCGAAGGTGTCTGGCCATTGCATGAGCAAATGATCCCTCGAGAAAATCCTCTGACCAGTAGCAAAGGAAGGCAACTGGTATCCTGAATTTCCACGGTGGCTGGTATTCCAATAAGCCACTGCATCATCCGCCAACAACCCATAGTACAAAATTCCAGTAGCTGACATCGCGATTCCATCAGTCTGGGAACTCTTTCTTCCCAATTCTCTGACAAAACTGTTAACTTCAACTGTTTTGTTCCTTAGAACTGCAGCCGGTATCGCATAAAGATAAAAGGAAGAGAGTGGGGTGTAGTAAACCATTCTCTCTCTTATGCTTGCAGGTGAAAGAGCAATCCCGTCCACGTGGATAGGTCTATTCACGTGAATCTTTCCGACCATGAAATGTGTCGCCTCTTCCTGAGCCCTCATCGACTGGTGCCTAACTTTCC
The DNA here is from genome assembly GCA_032362435.1 of Melikaiella ostensackeni. Taxonomy (NCBI): domain Eukaryota; kingdom Metazoa; phylum Arthropoda; class Insecta; order Hymenoptera; family Cynipidae; genus Melikaiella; species Melikaiella ostensackeni. The sequence continues at coordinate 27,579,737 of JAUMHM010000049.1, forward strand.
AGGAAGAGTTATTCCTGAGCGAATAGACAATGATTCCAGGGTCTTGTTCACTCGTATCGGTGATATAGGCATATCCGCCATCTTCATGATCCAGGACGATGTCATTCAGGAAGACAGTCTCCCTAGATGCAACCTCTGGTGGAAAAACGATGCTCCTAAGAACAGCACCATTGTTTTCAAGGTCAAGGATCACCAAACGAGGAGGACAATTAGCTTCAGGGTTCAAGGTCATGGTGTGAACTCTCCCAGTATCAAGGACCCACATCCTACCAAGTGGGTCAATTTCCATACTCTGCACAAACTGGAAGGCACCGCAATCTCCAATTTCCTGCATTTCCCAGTTCGGGAAAGGCTTCAATTTCGGTTCGGTGACGTTGAACTTGACAGGACCAGAGGGGCTGTAGACTTCAATAGATTCTGGTACCGCCGGGGTCACAGCTAGGGTAACCGGCACTCCGGTTTTGAATCTTGGTATCGCGAGGTACATCTGACCCTTCCAAATCTTGATCCCGGTGATTGCATTGTTTGCGGGGATATACTCAAAACGTTTCAAAGCTTTTTCTTTAGCTTCAACTGTTGGCCAGGTGACATTGATGTACTTCCACTGAAAAGTCACTCGAAAACTGTCGTGGGAAGACCCTATCGCGAAAAGAGTCGCAAAAATCACAACTTCTTTCAACATTGTTGACAAGTTTTTTACACTGTAATCCAATAAGAGAATAAACTTGTGGATCACTTATTGCAAAGGATGATCAATATGAAAATTTTCTGATAACTTCGAACCACTTTTGGATGACTGCTTAGATCACTTGTGGATATTTTTGAAAAGCGTCTTCACATATAACTTCGCGAGCGGTAGGCCGCTATTTCTTGGTGATGTATCCCGCGGATTAAGCGTGTGCCAAGCGTGCCAAATGTTACTCAACGTGTGACTGTTGGCTGGTTATGCGCGCGGTCCATGTCGTATGGCGCTCGCGTTTTGACTAACGAAGACGCGGAGCGTCGCGCAGAGAGACGTCGTCCCTCCGGCTCTTTTTGCCCCTCCCTCGTGGTTATCTCTCTCCGTGACCCCACCTATGACTATGTCCCCCCTGACCATGGATCTTTTACCAGTTTACCTCCCTTCCCATTGCATCGGCGTTTAACGCTGTGCCGGCGGGGATAGATCCCGAAATACAAATAGATGGTACGGCGTACCGGGGTGCTACCAAGGCACAATTTATGAATCATGACACTAGATCAGGATGAGACATAAGACACTACTGGCCTTTTATACGAGAGGTGGCCTTGAAAACTCACCTTGTAAAGTGTAAAGAGACGTCTCGACGCAACCAGCGTTATACCCATTCAAACTGGACCTCGGAGGATCTTATCGCTTTTTTACGACTCACGTATACCATATAATTGCGCTATTGATAAAAAATAATGCAGGAGATTACAAGTGAATTTTGCATGGGGTTAGATTGTTTGGAAAACTCTAGAATATTCCCAAAAGTTTAGAAAAACCGCTAAAAAGTAGTTTGGTGGGCGCGTACACATTATATGATGTAAATTAATTGGGATCATTTCATGCACACTGTGCTTCCTCATGGAGAATTGTTTTGTTATAAATAAATAATTCTTTAACAAGAATCGGGCTGATACGTTTTCTATGATCATGATAAAAGAATGATATGATAAGAGTATTTTGGATTGTAAAAGGAGTCCAAGGGGATGAAAAGGTTGATTTCGTCTGCGTTTTTTATTATTTATTGTTAATTGTTTATTTTTCGTAGGTCACACAAGATTTTTATATAGCTCAATAGATTCATTTCACTAACACGAATAAATTTTATACGTAAAATATTGGTGTATTTCAAAATTTGAGAATTTTTTATCCCTTAAACATTAATCAAATTGACAAAATTGTATATATCATAATTTTATTTTGTCATACAGGCCTGTTAAATACATTAATCGATTCGTCTCATCATAACGCATTAATTTAGCAATTACAATATTGGCAGGAATATTCCCAAAATTAAGAAACTTTTGCTCTTAAACACGTTAGAAAAATTTACAAATTTGTACATATCATAACTTCATTTGGCCATAGAGTGCTTCTAAATACATCAACCGATCCATGCTGTCAAAATGAAGGAATTTGGTATTCATGATGTTGTTATATTCCTAATATTAAAAAAAATTTACTTATAAAGGAAAAATTAAAAACTTCAAAAATTCTTGAAGATGAAAATGTTTGTATGGAGATCGCTATAAACATTCTATCGAATTATATCAACTAAATACCACACCGTATTTGAAAAAAAATCGCGTTACAGAGCGTGGCATTACTGCCAATATTATGATGAAAATTCTTAAAATTTCGAATTTTTCAAATGCATTTTTTGCCATTCTCACGATATTTAATGAATGAACCTTAAACTTTTTTGTTAAAAAATGACGTATTTCATTAAAATTTACGTATAATTTTTTTCCTTAATATAATAAAAATTGCAACAAAATTCACATCTGAAACCATTTTCTGAAACATCTGAAACAAAAATTTATAAACTAAGGTAGGAAAATTGAAATTTTTCCCAGCCCTAGAATTCAAAATTTTCGAAAATCTACAGAAACACTTTTAGAAGAAATAATTTCAGATTTGAATAATCATTTTCTTGGTTGAAAATTAATTTTTTACACTGAAAATTTAACTATCCCAATTAAAAATTCAACATTTCAGTTGAAAATTCATGTCTTTGGTTAAAAATCCAACTCTTCGGTTGAGGATTTATCTTTTTTGTTAAGAAGTTTTATTATTGGGTTGAAAATTTAATCATTTTGTTCAAAATTCAACAATTTTGATAGAAAATCATTCTATTTGGTTGAAAATTCAACTGTTTCGTTGAGAATTTGTCTTCTTGGATTGAAAATTTAACTACTTTGGTAGAAAATTCAAATAGTTGGTTAAGAATCATCTTTGCTGTTGAAAATTCATATTTGCGGGTTAAAAATTCAACTGCTTTGTAGAAAATTCGTCTTAAATTAAAAAATTGAAAAATTAAAAATTAAAATTCTTGACTCTCTTGACTGAAAATTCAACTCTATTGTTGAAAATTCCTTTTTTGGTTGAATTCGACTGTTTTCGATTTAAAAATAAATTTTTTTTTGGTGAAACATCAACTATTACATTTTTCGTTGAAAATTCAACTATTCTATTTTTGGTTAAAAATTTATCTTTTTTTGGTAAAAAAATAATTTTTCGTTGAGAATTCATTTTCTTTCGTTGAAAATTAATTTTTTTAATTGAAAATATAACTATTTCATTTTTGGTTAAACATTTATCTTTTTTAATCGAAAATTCATGTATTTTGCCGAAAATTCTTTTTTCGTAAAAAATTAATCTTCTTGGTTGAAAATTCATCTCTTTGGTTTTATATTCAGCTATTATGTTGAAAAATCATCTTTTTAGTTGAGTTCAATTGTTTTTGATTTAAAATTAAAATGTTTTTTGTTTAAAATATCAATTATTACATTTTTCCTTTAAATTCATCTTTTTTGGTTGAAAGTTGAACTACTTTGTTAAAAAATTCATTTCTTTGGTTGGAGATTCACCATTTTAGTTGAAAATTCATCTCTTTCGTTGAAAATTTAACTATTTTTTTTACAAAAATTGTTTTTTTGATCACACAATAATCTTTTTAACTGAAAAAGATTAACTATTCCATTTTTGCATTTTTTGTTTAAAATTTCTATTGTTTAGTTCACGATTCAACTATTTGGTTTGGAATTTATCTTTTTTAGTAGAACATTCATGTATTTTCTTAAAAATTCGTCTTTTTGGTAGAAAATTAATCTTCTTGGTTGAAAATCCATCTTTTTGATTAAAAATTCAGCTACTTGGTTGAAACTCAAACTCTTCTGTTAAACATTCATTTCTTTTCCGTTGAAAATTTTACTATTTTGTTGAAAATTTATCTTTTTTTACATGAAAATTCAACTATTTGGTTGAAAATTCATGTATTTTGCTGAAAACTCGTCTTTTTTGGTAGAAAATTATTCTTTTTGTTTGAAAATTCATCTCTTCGGTTGATAATTTATCTATTTTGATAAAAAATTAATTTTTTAACTGAAAATTTCTACTATTCTATTTTTGATAGAAAATTGATCTTTTCTAGTTGAAAATTCATGTTTTCTGTTGAAAACTCAACGTCTTCTACAACACTTTCTGTTGGTATTATATATTCTGTTGGTAAATATAATAAAATTGGTACAACAACGTGAAAATTGTGATCTTTATTTTACAATTTTGGAATATTTTCCCAATAATAGCAACGAATTGTATACTTTGTAGTCAAATTTCTCCATTGTTTTTTTTTTCAGGTAGAAAATTACCAAAAAATATCTACTAGAAAGTACAATTTTTTTGCTAGAACTCGGACACGTTTATATATTTTTACAAGAAATTACCATTTTTAGATTATTGTACTTTATTTTAATGTATTGTGTCTCACTGGGAAAATTTATTTCCATCACAGTATCCCATTTGCAATTGTGAAGTTTTCGTCAATTAATTATTTGTAAGTCTCCTAATTTTTAAACTTTCAATTGAAGGGCGGCACACCAAAACGAATCAACCTACATGTTTGCCGAAATTGAGATTATTAGATAGAAAATTCTGAATAATTCAAATATACATCCTCTTCGAAGGAATTTTTTATAACTCTTTTTTTTATTATGACAAAAAAAACCAATAAACCCCCAACAAATTTATTAATTGTACCGGAAACAAAGTAGGTGCTTTTCGTAGATTTTTGGTCACTGAATCCGAATCCGGGCGCGAACTTGATGTTCTAGAGACTTCTAGTAGGGCTCAAAGTAAAAGTTGAACCTTGTACTTCAAGTTGATTATATTGAAAAAAAAAAAAATGTTTTCGTCGCCTATCTTGAGCGGTAACAGGTTTTTTCAGCGCGCGTGCTAGCTCGCCAGTTCTTACCACCTGGGCAAACGAGCGCACAGGAAAAACCTGTTACTGCTTAAAATAGGCAAGAGAAACATTTTTTTTCAACATAATCATCCTAAGGCACAAGATTCCATCTTTAATTTGAGCCCTATTAGAAGTCTCTAGAATGTCAGATTCACACCCTGTGTTTGTTTAAAAAATTGGGCAAAAACGCTAATTTTCTCAAAGACTTCCTCTCCATTTTCTCAGAGTCGGTTGATTTTTTTCATCAAACTTTTTTCTGCTCCATTCAGAAACTAATAATCTAGAAATAAGATTCGCAGCTTTTAATCAAATTGAGAAATCGATTTTTTATTACCATTGAAAGTAGTAAAAACGCACGTCAGAGCCTCAAAATTAATGATATTGCGTTCACTTACTCGGAACTGGTTAATTTTTTTTTAAATCAAACTCTTTAACACCTTCATTCAGCAACTAATAATCTAGAAAATAATTACTTAGTTTTTAATGACATTAAATATTAGATTTGAATTTGAATTTGCATCCCAAAAAATTAATTTTCAAGCAAGAAGATTGATTTTCTACCCCCAAAAAAAAACGAATTTTCTACAAAATATTAAAATTTTCAACCAAAGAGATGAATTTTCAGCTTATATGATGAATGTTTAACAAAAAAAAATAGTTTATAACAAAGTAGTTGAACTTTTAACTAAGTAGTTGTATTTTCAACCAAAACGATAAATTTTCAACCATGAAGATTAATTTTCTACCCACAGAAGCGACTTTTCAACAAAATTTTTTAATGTACAATTTTTTTTGATTGAGGATACAACTATTTTGTCAAAAATTCGTCTTTTTTGGATAAACTTAACTGTTTTCGATTCAAAATTAAAATATTTTTTGGTTAAAATATCTACTATTACATTTTTGGTTGAGAATTCATTTTTTTTTGGTACAAAATTCAACTACTTCGTTACAAAAAGCACTAATTTTTTTAAGAATTAATTTTTGTTTGTTCAAAGATTCATCATTTTAGTTGAAAATTCATTTCTTTGGTTAAAAATTGAACTTTTTTGTCGAAAAGTAGTTTTTATTTGTTCAAAATTAATTTTTCTAGCTGATAATTTAACTATTCCATTTTTGGTTGAGGATTCAATTATTTTGTTGAGAATTTTTCTTTGCTGGATGAATTTAACTCTTTCTGATTTAAAATTAAATTCTTTTGTGGTTGGAATATCAACTATTTTGATAGAGAATTAAACTATCTTGCTGAAAATGAACTTTTTTGTAGTAAAGTCGTCTTTATGTCTTGAAAATTTAATAATTTGTTTGAATTTTTTTTCTTTCATGACTCAAACATCACTTCTGGTTGAAAATTAAACTACGAGTATTTTGTTGAAAGTTCACCTCATTTTGTAGAAATTTAATCTATTTCGGTTAAAAATGAAACTTTTTGGTTGAAAATTTTTGAAAATTTGGTTGAGGATTCAACTCTGTTGTTGAAAAATCATCAACTATTTGGGTAGAACATTAAACTATTTTGTTAAAAATTAGAATTTTTTTCGGAAATTCGTCTTTTTGGCTTGAAAATTCCACAATATCCAGAAATTCCATCTGTTTCAGTTAAAAATGCAACTGTTTGGTTAAAAGTTGACATTTTGTTAAAAATTCGTTTTTTTTGGTTGACATAATTTCTCTATAAAATTAAAAAATGTTGATTGGTTACAATAATTTTCATTGTGCACCACTAAAGGTGAAATACAAAGATTTGCTGAAAAAAAATTTGATTCGAAAATCACCATCTTTGAAATTTGTTTATGAAAATTAATTCAAATATTTCGTGAACTAATTTTGTATCTTAGATGCCACTGTACTGATTTTGATTGATTCCGAGTTTATTTAGAATGTTTGCGAAAGGATAAAAAATAAAGTTGTAAAAATGACCATTTTTTTCACTTTATTCCTCAACACAGAAGTGCAAAAAAGAAGAAATTGAAAAATGGGTTATTATAATTCTCTTTGGAATATAATTGAGAGTATTTCGAAAGAAAAAGATCGTACTTGATTGAGAATTCTGGGCTTTAGGCTCTTTTGAAACCAGTGTAATTGAATTCAAAAATTTCTGTGTTTATTTTTTTTAATAAACAATACAATTTACGTTTTTTAATATAATTGTGAAGAGTGGGGGGGGGGTTATAATAGCCTAGGGGCGCCATTTTACTAAAGCCGACCCTGAGCCAGAAAACAATATTCAACAAATATATATAATTTGAGTGTGACATTTACCACCCAAAAATGGACTTTTTTCAAAAAAGAGGTTGAACGACTTTAACAATTTGTCATAAGATGATAAAAACATAAATTATGCGATACCTACAACTCTGTTTGAATATATGTTAAATTTTACTTTGAAAAATTATTCACAAAGCATAATAAATTGTTCAAATCTTCACACAAAATGGTTCGAATTTTTTTTTTCATATTCTCCTTGTCAGAAAAGTAGGAAGATTCATAAAAAATTAAAAAAATAAGTAATTTAAATAAGTATGAAATTTCAACTTCATTTTAAACCCAGAATAGTCACAATTTCTTTCGTTCTAATAAAAGATATGTTCAAAGACGCAACCCGTGCAGAAATTTCCCCATCTTTTCCTATTTGAAGTTGGGTTCTGGTGAGGCCCCTGTCAGTCTCTAGTGAGAAATTTCATGCTTTGTATAGGTATGGTGAATCTATCTACATCTAATGGGGCTTTGACCAGAATTTCTAGCCTGAAAAAACTGGTGGGGGCCCTATGAGGCTATATTGAACAATTTCACGCTTTGCATAAACAGGGAAAATCTACCCAGATTGCAAATGTAAAAAATGTGGTTGTTTTAAATAAAACAAATACCCCCATGGGAGCCCGGGAGGAACCCTTCTTTCCAGTTGGGTTGTGGAAGGGCAACCCCCACTAGAACGCTACTAGAAAGTCTAGTAGGGCCCACATCGACAAAAGCATTACGTTACCGATGAGGCTTCGACTAATTTTCCCAACTAGAGTTCGATCAGAAATAGGGAAAACTCGTCAGAGCCCCACTATAACCCTTTCGACATTTCTGCACGAGAGGATCAAACTAGCAAATAATTCGGAACTAGTTTTTAACTGTTCGACACCTCAAAGAAGGAATAAAAATCTTAATGTGAAATTTTATTCCTGAAAAACATCAAAGTGTTGGAAATTCTGTACATGTTGTTTAAACTTGTTTGAAAATAATATCAAAAGGAACACTCATGAAATAGACTTTTGGTAAGCCCTAAAAAATGACTGCAAACACTAATTCTAAAAATACTATATAAAATCGAACATAACCATTAAATCAATAATCATTACAGTTACACTCAAACTAGACACCATTTGTTCTTCGCCGAAAATATTAAGAGTACAACAGCTGCACAAACTCCAGATCTAACGATCGTTTGGGAAGCAAACCCTTCGGTTTAAAAATCGACACGCGTGAGTCGTGACTAAGGGTAAAAATATTCTCAAGTTTACTTTTAGTACTAGTAATTTTTTATCGAATAGAGTGTTGAAGGATTTATCATTTCACACCCTATAACATCAAACAACACGAAAGTGGACTGATTTTATAATACATTCCATCGATTTTAAGACTTTTTTGATTATTAACAAATAAGATAAATAGAAAAAATTTATTTAAAAAATTATAAAAAACAGTAATACTCCACAAGCAATAACTTCCGTTTAATTTTTATATAACTATCAAACCTTTTTCTTATTTCTCACTCATTTTTTAAATAAAAATGTGGGGTAGAGATACCTTTTATGATCACTTTTGTCCCATTAGTAGCCATTAATAGAATATTTCTATACTGTAAGTATTAAGTTGTATTGCACTGAAAAGATCTAAATTATTTAAAAATACGTATTTTTAATAATTAAGCACTTTACTTATAAGTGTTACTACCTAAAATAAGTCAATATATCAGAAAATGGCTACTTACTGTTCACTGGCCACAAACCCTATAAAAATAATATGCAGATGAATATTTGTTTATCTTAAAATACTCATGCCTTATAGTATTAAATGAAGGTTTGACTACTCCTGAATTCTTTGAAACCTTTTAAACCTTGCAAAATTTCTTGAAATGCCTTAAAATCTTCTGAATGCTTATGAAATCATTAAAAAAATCTGAAACCCCACAAAATCCCTTCAAATAATTTTAAATACTTGGAAAAACTTGAACATTTTTTCAAATCTGTGATAATTAATTAACAAATTTTGGAACCCCGTGAAACCCCATACATTTTTTAAAATTACTCGAGAAGCCTCATAATGAAGGGATTTTCTAAGTGGATTAGTATAATGGCTTTGTGAAGCTCTCCACCTGGGGTGATTGCTAGAGAGATTGATCAGCGACCCGTGTCGGAGCGGTGTTGTGGGACGAGTGTGTCGTTTGAATGAGCAACATTAGATTGATCTAAACCCATCCCTTCTCCCACACATCCCTTACTTACCCATACCATATAAAGTCCTTGATCTCCTGTAGTATAACAAGGCTAGAACCGAAAGACTTACGCTTACCCCGAAAGGGATTTGGCTTAATGATATAATATATAATAATAATTACTTAAAATTCAACCATTAATAAGTGGTTAATAAATTTAGGTTATTCAATTATTATGTTACTTTGATGGCTCCATATTTAAAAAAATTATATGTACCTGGAAAAATCTAGATTAACCTGGAAAAAACCTGGAATTGTCAGGGATTTTTTTTCAAGATTTGAGTAGACACCCTGATTATAGTAGTATCCAAAATCTTTCGTTTCAGGCATCACTCTTCCTCTTATAAACAACTGAGGTTGCGGATTCAATAACCCCCATAAAATTTTTCGCCTGAGAGTGGGGATACCTCTTATCGCTTGGGTTTAAGGGACGTTCAGGTGTCCCCCCACTCTCGGGCAAAAAATTTTATGGGGGGTGATTGAATCCGGAGCCTCAGTTGTCCTCCATACGTCCCTATCCTTGCATATATCTTTTAGTTCCGTTACATCCATACAACGTTTAACTGGAAAAATATATTGCTTTCTAATCGGAAATTGTCATTTTTCATTATAGTTTGGAACCATTAAGAGGATATCAAGGAGAAGACATTGAAATAGTTCTGCCAAAGAATCTGACTGTATACGACATCGAATGGTTGTCTGTATGGTGTGTCCAATACAAGCACAATTTCGGACACGTTTTGATCCCCAAGGATCTCGAAGTTCCTCCTGCCCTTGGACAAACGAAGATCACGGTAATTCGAGACAATTTTTTTAACGATAAATGGAAGCTGGAAGTTCCTGAAACTCGATACATCAAACCCTTTACTAAAATGCTTCTGAAAAGACGTAGTAACTTTCATAGAGCTCTAGATCATTTCAGACCATTTCAGATCTTTTCTCCATCCATTGAAGAAATTCGTTCTGAGAGCTTTAGGTTTGGAAAGTTTTAGACAAAACAGCAAGAAAGAGAAACAAAAGTTATAATTTTATGAAAAAACACTATATTTTCTTATATTTATTATTAAAATAATAAATAAGCATCTGTTATATTATCTGATAAGAATGCAGATATATTTTTTCTGGAAATTCTATCACTCTAAATTGGAAAGGCAATCTCTATTTTTCAAACTAGAATTTATAAGAAGTGAATTTACATCATACAATTTCTTATCATCATATGTCTATTTTACTTGTGTGGCTTTGATATAATATCAAGAATACCAAAGCTCACCTTTATGTTATTTATAATATTCTTCTTTGTACATTAACGCACCTACCCTGGTGAAAGATTCTGACTCGTTCGGAATGAAAATAATTCCGAACGAGTCCGTTTGATTCCGAGCAGTTGAATCCGTTTCATTTCGTGTGAATGCGAAATCTGTTTCCGAATCATTCCGAATCCAGTCCGTTTGAGTCCGCGAAGAATTTCATGAATCCACTCCGACCCAAAACGTTTTATTTCGAATTTCTCTCCGAATGAGTCCGACTGACTCCGCATGTGCTTGTGCATAATTTGAGTCCGAATCAATCCGCGTGAATCCGCACTTTTTGAGGAAGTTCATTCCGAATGAGTCCGAACATTTCAAGAATATCCATTCCAACCGAATGCGCATAATTCAGAAGTTCTAAAAGAAATTTTATCAGTATTTTAATAATAATCAATCATGATAATGAATAATAAATAAATGATAAGAATGAATAATAGTAATATGGTATAAGGAATATTGCAAGTTTTTTGCTCTAATTATTATTCTCAGCATTTTCTTAAGTACGAATTGCTTTTAATACATAAAATATAACGTTATACTGATATTTAGATGTTTAAATGAATTTTTTTAAAAACTCATTATTGTTTATAGCAATTTTTTCTTATAGAATTAGAAAGTCGCGGTTTTTTCCAAATTTTTCAACTTCACAAAAAAGAATGAAATTGTTGTTGAATAATGATTTTTGTTAATGTTTATCTATTATTTGTTCATAACTACAAAGTCGAAGAAGAGCTAAAATTTTCAGAAATAACGCAAATTTCTAGCATTACTCTAAGAGAAAATAGTTATAAACACTAATAAATTGTTTAAACAATTATGGTTTCTAACTTACATTAATTATTACCTCACTAAGTGACAAGTGGACAAAAAGTGAAAAAATTCCCAAAAAACCGCAACTGTATAGCATCAATATAGGAGAAAATAGTTATAAGCAATTATTAATTATTTAAACGTTTGTGTTTGTTGAAATTCATTAATTATTACCTCCCTCCAAGTGAAAAGTGGACAAAAAGTAAAGAAATTTGGAAAACCGAACTATCTCGCATTACTATAATGGAAGATAGTTATAAACGATAATAAATTGTTTAAACAATTACGTATGTTAAATTGAAATTATTATTACATTACTCTAAGTGGAAAGTTGATAAAAAGTTGACAATTTTAGAGAAAAATCTCATATTTTATGTATGCATTAGAAACAATTCATACTAAAAGAAACCGCAGAAAAATAATAATTGGCACTAAGCAGCATCTTTTGACCCCCATTGAAGATTATAATTTCACAACACATCTATATTAATCCTTTTTGAATGTGGGACGTTAAACAAAACACAAAATTAAATCACAAACTGCAGGAAAAGATTTCCGAAATCGACAGCTCGAGTTATCCGGCGGATTCAGACTGAATAGAAAGTGTATCCGGATGGAAACGGATTCATTTGGACTGAGGGAGGAATGGCACGGAATAAACTCGCGCCATTCAACAGAATCAAACGGAATGAGAATCTTATTCCGATTGATGCGGAATCATTCGGACTGAGGGCGGAATTCCACACAATCATTCATAATAGATTTGCGCCTGACCACGGATTTAGGTGGAATGGAATTTTCATTCGGATCAGACGGAATCATTAGGAATAAACTCGCGCTATTTAACGGAATTAAACGGAATGAGAATCTTTTTCCGATTGATGCGGAATCATTCGGACTGAGGGCAGAATTGCACACAATCATTCATCATGAATTTGCGCCTGACCACGAATTCAGGTGAAATGGAATTTTCATTCTGATCAGACGAAATCATTCGGAATAAACTCGCGCTATTTAACGGAATTAAGCGGAATGAGAATCTTATTCCGATTGATGCGGAATCATTCGGACTGAGGGCAGAATTGCACACAATCATTCATCATGAATTTGCGCCTGACCAC
>JAUMHM010000049.1:27592530-27605042 GCA_032362435.1 Melikaiella ostensackeni
GACATTGGAGTGATTTTGAGGGGGGGAGAAAAACAGAGGGGTAGAGGTGGAACGTTGGAGGGGTGAGTGACAAGGAAGAGATGTGCTAAGGGGTTCGAGGGTGAGTGGTAAATAAGGAAGGGGAAGGAGGAAAGGGATAAAACTTTGGGAAAGTTAAGTAGGAAAAAAGTGATAAGAGGCAGGGGCCTTTTTCATGAACTGATTTTTAAAATCTTATGCTGGAATCTTATGAATCTAAGAAATGCTTTTATAAATGATAATTCTGACAACATTACAGATAGACTTCATATTTTAGTCTTCCCTTTCTTCCGACCCTGAATCATTGAGGACAGAAAAATACGAGAACAAAATATTGTGACACCAATTATTGACTTGACGTGGGTATACACTATACGCTATACACGGTACACACGTTGTGCATTCCATGTGCAAATAATTCTCGTCTTGGCAATTATGGCGTTCTTACAACACGCACAGTGTCAATGGAAACTGTACATAATTAAAGCGAAAGATGTCTATTATTTCACAAAACCTCGAAGGCAATCTTATTAGGCAACAAGTAATAACAAATGCAAATTATATTCTCAGGACAACTGTGTTTTTTTTCTTAAAGATCCGAAAAGTTCACAAATCAAAAATATACTTCGAAACTACCCACTTTTACGGCTCATTAAAGAGAAATGTACAATAAATGTACAAGAACAAAAAAAGAGGGAGAAAAAAAGAAACAGTCATATAAATAATGAAACTTATATTCATTAAATTCAAGTACATATCACCTGAAAATATAAAAAAAAAATTAATATCAAATGTTCTTTGGCTAATTTTTCTATTTTCTTATTAATATCAAAAACCTTTAGGATGGAAATAAAAACTACTTTCTTATGAAAATTCTTATGTACTAAAATAGAAAACACCAAAAAGTTCTGTGTATCTGTGCGTGGAAAATTTTTTTAACGAAACTCAAGTTAGATTTCTTAAACTTATTGGTAGTCTCATTGAAAGTTTCTTCCTTTCTTTTATTGTTAAAGTCAGAACCTGCTTTCTTGTTGAAATCAAATATCTTTTTTGTAAAAACCCGTAAATCTTGTACTTTGTCAATAAATCTTTCTGTAATGCATCCAGCTTCAATTTCTTACTAATTGAATAAAACTCTTTAATATTTTTTAGCGGTCCTACAATTACATTCATCACATTCCCCCAATTTTTATCAATTTCACTGAAATCCATGATACCAAAAACATAAAAATCTGAAGAGATAAATAATTAACTTCCTGCGTAGAAAATCCAAAAATTGTTTTGTATTATATTATATTTTTCTATTTTTAAAAATGGAGTAATCTGAATAGATTGGTTAAAAAATATCAATCCAAGCTATCATTTTCAATACTCTAAATCAAAATTAATTCTCCCTTTCAACTTACATTTATAACAATGTCAAAAATCAAATATGTTCCTCTTCTAATTGAGTACAAATTTGAAAATATAAAGTTCGCTCTTTCATCTAAATGTTAAAAATACCAAATTTGTCCCCCGTCCCCTCAATGGAAATGTTTTAAAAAATCACTTCTTCCAATTCAGAACCAAAATTATTAGTCAAACTTTCGTTCTTTCCAACTCGATAAAAATTTCAAAAATAAACAAATTTTTCTCTTCCAATTCAGAAAAAAGTAAATCGAAACTTCCTCTCTTCCAACACGATAACAACTTGAAAACTGAAAATGTCCCACTTCCAGTTCAGAAAAAAGAGTAAAAATAAAAATTTCCCCTCTCCAGCTCAATAAAAATCTTAAAACAAAAAAATTTCCCTCTCCCAATCCAGAAAAACTAGTGAAAATAAAAAGTTCCCCCCTTCAACACAATATAAATTTTAAAAAGAAAAAACAGCCTCTTTCAATTCTGAAAAAAATAAATAACCAAAATTTCGTCCCTTCCAACTCTATAAAAATCTGAAAAATAAAAAAAATCCCCTCCTTCAATTCACAAAAAAAAGAAATGATAAAATCTTTAAAAAAATCTTCTTTCAATTCATAAAATATTGAAACCAAAAATTTCCTTCTTTCCAATTCAAGAAAAATCTTAAAAATTTAAAACGTCCCTCTGACAATTCAACAAAAATTAAAAACTGAAATTTCCTCCCTTCCAACTCGATAATATCTCGAGAACAAAAAAAAGTCCCTCTTCCAATTCAGAAAAAAGAGTGAAAATAAAACGTTCCCCATTCAATTCAATGAAAATGTTAAAAATAAAAAATTATCGTTCTTCCAATTCATAAAATATTGAAAACCAAAATTTTTTCCTTTCCAACTCGATAAAAATCTTAAAAATATAAAATGTCCCTCTGAAAATTCAACAAAAATTGAAAATTAAAATTTTCTTGTTTCAAACTCAATAAAAATGTTCGAAATTTTCCCGCCTTCAACTTAATAAAATTGTAAAATTTCCGGTCATTTCCTGGTTTTTTCGGTTTCTCGGTTCAGCGGCCACCATGATTAACATGAGCTACTCACAATTTTATTACAAAATTATTGGTAAAAAAGGGATTAAAATTAGTATGATTAAGAGAAACTTGTAGAGACCCCGAAGAAACATATCGAAAGATATTCATGTTAATTTCACAATTTCACAATTTTCAAGGTAGTAAACAACTTTGTGTCACTTTTAAATATAAGCGTGACCAAAGCTTTTAAATCAGTGTAAATGGATTGTGAAAAACTGAAAAAGATTTAAAGAGTTGAACTTGAAATTCCAATTAGCATAATATTACTCATTCGTCTTTGGACGTAATACGCAGACATTTATTTTTATCTGCCTTAACTAGAATTAGAAAAAAGAGATACAATTATGCTTTTTATTCTCTAAGAGACATACACTGTAAAATCGTTCAAATTGTTAAGTTTCCAAATTGAAATGTATATTTTCTATAGTCAGTTGATCAGTTTGATCCCATACACTGAAAGAAAGTCTTGAATCCAAAGAAATGCATTTCTTTGATTCCATTTCTTTAAGCCAAGAAAATTTTTTGCTTTCTTTTAATGAATACCGCAGCGGACTGGCCTAGGCTTTAGGGTGAAATTCCACCGGCGCCCCCTTTGGTGCGGCGCCCTTTAGGGTACTTGGTTCAAAAATTTTGCTTCGAAATTTGGTTGAAAATGAGCTAAACGTGGAATGTCACTGGTAAATAATGGGGGAATAAAGAAACTGCTTCATTATTATTTTTTGTTAATTAGTTGCTATGTATTTAGAACCTGTTTCCACCAGCGCCCCTAGGCGCCCAGTCCGACGCTGAATGGATATTGTTTAAAGGCACCAAATTCATGTATTAATTCAAAGAAATCATTTCTTTGGCCATTTCTTTAAAACAAAGAAATATTTCTTGGCTTGTGGAAATGTGAGATTTTTTTTTGCATCCAAAGAAATATTTCTTTAGTTCAATGATTTCGAGCCTCTGAATTGAAACAAAATTTATTCGAAATAACTTATTCATCAGTATGTTGTCGATGTAGTGACAGTTTTTGATCTACTAGTCAATCGAGGGGTTAATTACTCGGATTTTTGGTGTACACTATATTACAAGATTGCAAGATTGCATGGGATTGCAAAATATTGCATGAGATTGCAAAAGATTCCCTGGATTATAGGAAATTCATTATAGAAACTCATTATACAGAAAAGGATTATAGGATAACCAGCATTGGAATAAATTATAGAAAAATATTGAAAGAATTATTAATGTAAAAAATAGGGAAACTACAAAGGAACGATTTGTTTTAGACCACTCATAATTTCATATGGAAGTACTATAAAAAAAATATCGAGTCTGCACAAATAAAGTTTACACAGCAGAAATCTGTGAATTCCCTTGATATCTTTAAAATCGCTTGCAATTTCATTGAAATCCATGAAAATCCTTTGAAACCTCTTGAAATCCCTTATTAATAAATTTTGAAATATTTTTAATCCATTAAATTATTTTAAATCTGTTAATATCTGTCGAATTCTCTTAAGATCTTTTAATCTCTTTTGTATTTTTTTTTAAATCTTTGAAATCTTTGAAATAGTCAGCAATCTGTAGAAATCATTTAAAATCCCTTGAAAATAAAATAAATTAAATGTATTCCCTAAAGTTTTCTAGAAGTACCTTAAAATTTGTAGAATCTCCTAAAATCTTTGAAATAATTGGAGGCTCTATAAAACCCTTTAAATCTTGTGAAATCTTTAAAATCCCTTGAAAATTTTGTTTTGGAATCGCTAGAAATTCCTTGTAATTTTTTTTAATGTCTTGAAAATTCTTTGGAATCTTTTAAAATCACTTAAAATCATTTAAATCCTTTGAATTTTTAAAAATTCTTTTATATCTCTTGAAATTGTTGAAATCCCTTAAAATAAAATTCAATTTATTCCCTAAAGTTCTCTAGAAATCCCTTGAAATTTGTAAAATCCCCTAAAATCTTTCAAATACTTGGAGGTCCTATAAAACACCTTATCTTGTAAAATTCTTTAAAATTCCTTGAAATCTTTGAAAATCGTAAAATTCCCTTAAAATAAGTAGAAATCATTCAAAATCCCTTGAATATAAATTAAATTAAACTAATTAATTTACGTCCTCTAAAAAACCTTTGGAATCGCTAGGAATACCTTGAAATTTTATTCTCGAGAATTTAGTTCTCTAGAAATCCCTTGAATTCTTTAGAAATCCTACAAAGTCCTTCGAAATCCCTTGAAATTTTTCAAATGTCTTGAAAATTCTTTGGAATCTTTAAAAATAACTGGAAATCTTTAAAATTATTTGAAATTTTTTTAAGTCCTTCATGTCTCTTGAAATAAAATTCAATTTATTCCCTTAAGTTCTATAGAAATTCGTTGAAATCCCTCAAAATCCCTTGAAATTTTTTTAATCTCTTGGAATCCTTTGGGATCCCTTAAAATACATTGAAATCATTGGAAATCGTAAAAATCCGTTAAAATAAGTATAAATCATTTAAAATCTCTTGAGAATGAATTTAATTAAACACATTCATTGAAGTTATCTGAAGAAACAAACGTTTAAACCTCTAGAAATATTGAAAATCCCTTGAAATCCTTGGAGATTTAATAAAATCGTTCAAATCTTTGAAATTCCTTGAAATACTTTAGAATCCCATGAAATCTTTGGACTCACTAAAAATCCGTTGAAATTTCAGTTCATTCCATTTATTTTCCAGAGTTTTCTAGAAATCTCTTGCAATCTTTGGAAATCCTACAAAATTCTTTGAAATTCCTTGAAAAATATTTGGAATCCTTTAAAATCACCAAAAATGTTTGTAAATCGTTGAAATGCTCTAAAATCCCTTGAAATGTGTCGAAATCTTACGAAATCTGCGGAAATATTTGTAACTATCTTGAAAACCGATGAAATCCTTTAAAATCAGTTGAAATGTTTGGAAATCCTATAAAATCCTTTTAATAGTCTTGAAATCCGTAAAAGTCCCTGGAAATACGTTGGAATCCTTTGGAATCCTTCAAAATCTCCTGATACGCTTGAAAATCTTTGAAATCATCTCAAATCTCATAAAATTGTATGAAATCTGACATTGCTTAAAATCCGTGGAAATTTTCTGGAATTCCTTGAAATTCGTTGAAATTTATTAATGTCTTTGTAATCTTTTAATGCTTGTGGAATTCTGTAAAATTCCTTGAAATCTGCGGAATCTTGTTAAATCCCTTGAAATTATACGTTAAGTAAATAAATAAATCATTCGTTTGTAGTTTCTCTATTTTCTGCATCCATTCTTTTAATATTTTGAGATTATTTATTTCTATGTTGATTTTTTTAGAATGATTTTCTGTAACGATTTTTCTAGAATCGCGAAAAGTTATAAAAAATTTGTTCTAGGAAAATCATTATAGACCTATTCTGAATTTGTCATAATATTTTTTCTTAAGGGGGAATTAAAAGAGATTGTAAAAGATTGCATGGGATTGCAAAGGATTGCATGAGATTGCAGGAGATTGCATAAGATTGCAGAGAGTTTGTACACCAAATTGCAGGAGTAACTAACCCCTCGTAGTCAATTAGTTTTAATTTATTAAAACTGTATTACTGAGGTAGATTTTTTCTCGTTTCTCTAAAAATGTAATACAGTTTTAATAAATTAAAACTAATTGACTAGTAGATCGAAAACTGTCACAACATCGACAACATACGAGTACATTTAGCTTCGCTAGTCGAGAACCTTAACATCATTCCTTATATATGACTAATTCATCGTTGTCTGGATCAAATATTTTGGTTTCTTTGAATCAAAGAAATATTGAGTTGGTATGGTCAAATAAACATTTCTTTGCCTTAATCATTTCGGTCCTTGGATACAAAAAAATAAAAATTTCTTTGTACTGAAGAAATATTTCTTCAACCACATTCTACTACACCATTTCCTTGAATCAAAAAATTTTATTCGATTCAAATACCTTTTTTTCTCAGTGTAATTGGTTCAAAATGATATGTAACGCTTTTATACAGATTTTGGATTTTTTAATTGATCAGCAATTGATTGTCATATGAATTTTCATGAGTTTTCGGGTGTCAGTTGTTATGCCACAACCAAGTCATGACCGTCAACATGCACGCTGAAAACTGAGCGTTCGAAATTCCAAATTTGCTAATACATTCTTTGTTAGCCCTAGTAAGTTGTAAATCTTCCACAAGTATAGAAACACTTTTAGAAAAAAAAATTAATTTTCACAGTTAAATATTCGTTTCATTTGGTTGAAAATTAATTCTTCAACTGAAAATTTAACCATTCCAGTTGCAGGTTCATCATTTTAGTTGAAAATTCATATCTTTAAAATTTTATTATTTGGTTGAAAATTTAATTATTTTGTTGGAAGTTCAACAATTATGTTAGAAAGTAATTCTTTTTTGGTTCAAATTTCAACTGTTTTGCAAGCCGTTTTGCAGAAAATTCGCCTTTTCAGCTTGAAAATTCAACAATTTGGTTGAAATTTTTCTTCTCTCTTGACTGGAAAATCTTTCTTGGTTAAAAATTCTACTCTTTTAGTAGAAATTGCATCTTTTTTATTAAAATTGCAACTGTTTGGTTGAAAATTAATCTGTTTTGGTTGAGAATTCAACTTTCTTTTAAATTCGTCTTTTTTAATTGAACCCAACTGTTTTTGATTCAAAATTAAAATCTTTTTGGTTGAAATATCAACTATTACATTTTCGCTAAGAATTCATCTTTTTTGGTTCAAAATTTAACTACTTAGTTGAAAGTTAAACTACTTTGTTAAAAACTCATTTTTTTAGTTAAAGATTCATCATTCTAGTTGAAAATTCATCTCTTTGGTTGTAAATTAAACTATTTTGTTGCAAATCCGTTATTATTTTTGTTTAAAATTTATTTTTTGAACTGAAAATTTATCTTTTTAGTTGAAAATTCGTCTTTTTTTCGATTTTCCACTTAAATGCGAACTGAATTAATAAAATAAAATAAGAAAATCCAACTATTTCTAGTTGAAAGTTAATTCTTCAATTCTTTTTGGTTGAAAAGTCTACAATTATATTTTTTGTTAAGAATTCATCTTTTTTGGTTAAAAATTTCATTATTTGGTTGAAGTTTTAATTATTTTGTTAAAAATTCATCCTTTTTGGTTAAAAATTAATCTGCTTTAGTTGAAAGTTCAACTATTTGGTTTCAAATTTATGTACTTCGTTGAAAACTCGTCTTTTTTGGTAGCAAATTAATCTTCTTGGTTGGAATTCATCTCTTTTTTTGAAAATTAAACTATTCCAATTTTTTTTAAAAGATATCTTCTTTAGTTGAAAATTTATGTATTTTTTAAGCAATCAATCACAACTTTCAATTGAAAATATCATTTACTTCAGTCTATGGACATTAATTTCTTTGAAGGAAACATTTCCTTGATTTAAAATCACGTTTGATTATATCAACTACCTAGTTTTTAAACACGAATCTTTTATTTATTTCCACAAATAATAACGTTCTTCTGCTGAATTGTAATATTTCACTGACGTACACGATCGCACGTATTCAATACGATAATTTCTTTGAATCAAATCAATTTTCTTTGATTCAAACATTTTTTTTCAGTGTTACCTACGACTTTCAGTAAAATGTATAGCGACTGTCTCTCGACAGATATGCATGAAGTTGTGTGAAAATAAATTTTGGATATGCAAAAGTGGATAATTTTGATCTGAAGTTGATAATCAGAATGATATGCAACGGTTTGTTGTTCAGGGGTCTACTGTGTACATATTGCAGAATTGATGTACCCATCGTGCGATCAAATGGGAAAAATAATTACATAAATGAGATTTTTGACGGAATTGAGTACTGTGATTTAAAATCGACAGCAGTAGCTGGGTGGTGATTCTCGACTCGTAAAGATCTCGAACGTTAAGCACGGAAGGGCGCTGTTAGCGCTCGGATGGGTGACCGTTCGTGATTCTCGCTTAGTCGTGTACTAATTTATTGGTACATTATAATTTTTTTTTCATTATTTTTGTTATTATTTTCATTTGTGTTCGAAGATAATTAAAAAAGTTCTGAATAAACATGAAAACAATTTATATGGTGCCAATGAATAATATCGAAAATATCTACAAGTCTAAGTATACTAAAAGTCTTTCTTATTGAAAGAAGAAAATTAATTATGTTAAAAAAAGTATCTGAAAATTTTTTTCTATGAAATTACATAATACTGTCAAATTTTTGATAAAAAATTAGGCTAGTATTGTCGTAAACACTCGTTTGTAACCACGAAAGCAACGAAGATATTTAGAGTTTAACCTTTGACCTTGATGAGGGAGTGCAAGATTTCATCCGACTGGAGTAAATTTTTTTAGGGATTTTCTTTTTATCAAAAAGGAACAAGAATTTCCACCGGCCCATTGCACTTTTTAAACTTGTCGATTTTTGGACCACCCTAATTTACAATATTACTAGACAACATTTCTGGATAAGTGGATACTAATTTTGAAAAGTTCATTTTCATTTTCAAGAAAGATGACTTTTTTTACCGGAAAAGATGAATTTTCAATACAAAAAGACGAATTTTCAACAAAACACTTAAATTTTCGACCAAAGAAGATGACTTATGAAAATATTTAAATTTTCAACTAAATAAATAAACTTTCAACAAAATAGTTGAATTTTTAACCAAATAGCTGAATTTTCAGCCTACAAAAAAATGAATTTTCAACCAAATACTTGGATTTTTAAGTAAACATTTAAGTTTCAAACAAGAATGGAACAGAGGTGAATCTTTGATAAAATGAATTTTTAATAAAGAAGTTCAACTTTTAACCAAATAGTTGAATTTTGAACAAAAAAAAAAAAAGAATTTTCTACTAAGATTTTTCGACAAAAAAGTTAATTTTCTACCAAATAGTTGAATTTTGAACCAAAAATATGAATTTCCAACAAAAAATTTTTCAACCAAATAGTTGAATTTTCTACCAAATTATTGAATTTTCAAGCCAAAGAGATGAATTTTCTACAAAATTGTTGAATTTTCAACAAAAAAGTTAATTTACAACCAAATAGTTGAATTTCAACTAAAATAATGAATCTTCAACAAAAAAACGTATTTTTTACAAAGTACTATAGTTCAAGTTTGAACCAAGTAGTTAATTTTTTAACCAAAAAGATGAATCTTTAATGAATCATGCAATAGTTAATATTTCAACCAAGCAAGATTTTAATTGTAAATTAAACTCAATCAAATTCAATCAAAAAGGCCAATTTTCCACAAAATAGTTAAAATCTCAACCAAGAAAGATTAATTTTCAACCAAACAGTTGCATTTTCAATCAAAAAGGATGAATTTTCAAAACAGAAGATTAACTTTCTACCAAAAATGACGATTTTTCAACATAATATATGAATTTTCAACCAGAAAAGATCAATTTTCAGTCAAAAATGTCGATTTTCAACCAAAAATGGAGTAGTTACATTTCCAGTTGAAAAAAATTAATTCTGAACCAAAAGAATGAGTTTTCAACCAAATACTTTAATTTTCAAGCAAAGAAATGAATCTTTAACCAAAAAAATGAGTTTATGACAGAACACTCAAAGTTCCAACCAAAGAGATGAAGTTTCAACTAAAATGATGAATCTTTAACAAAAAAAAAATGAATTTTCAACAAAATAATTGATTTTTCAACCGAACACTTCGAATTAAAACGAAAAAAAAAACGAGAAAAATGGGAAAGAGGGGAAGTTTCTTGAAAACAGAGGGAAAAAGAAGAATTCTTCAGAAAGGAGAAAAGAGGGGAATAGGAGAAAGAGTCGAAGTCTGATAAATGAAATTGATTTTCAAACTTATCAAGTTATTATTGAACTGTACAATTGGCCATCTTACGCAAAATTCGCAAACTTTCTTAAAATTTATCATCAGAATACGTACTAAACGTTATCTAAGTTCATAACATTACTAACACTGACCCCCCTCCCGCCCTGTTAACAACCGTAGTTTTTGGTGAAACCCCCTCCCCTTTCCTCAAATTGATAATGTAGTTTATGGACGGCCCCCAAACCGGCTGTGCTCAGGAGTTTTGGTTTTCTGCAGTTTTCCACTCCTCTGACAAATTGTTGAGGCGAGTATTAGCACTTCTGATTAAAAAACCGGCTGCAGACGGCAGAGGATTTTCGAGATTGAAACACCCACAGGATTGAGTACGTCAGGCATTACCTAAAGGCGAAGGGTTAATGTCTGTCGATCTCCTGTGGAAGAGGGGGGATTTAAAAATGCAGAAACCTGCAAAGGTATACATGGAAAGAATAAATAGATAGATACTGTGATTTAAAATGCGGAGGTGCGTGCACAAGATGCAATTATTATGCAACATGGATATGCGTCTAGTGAAGACTGTTGTTCGAACCTATATATGCAAGAGGTTGCATCACCGGTAGATTGATGTAACTTTCAAAAATACTCACATACAGACTTCACGTTTCAGAAAGGGGCGCGGTGTGAGATGTGTGATGTATGTATAGCTTTGCGCTCTCAGAAGCCTAGAAGCTTAGAACCTAGAAACGTCGCATTCCTATTTTATAATACTACTCGGTTTCCCTCGATAGTAAAGACGACAACCAACAAGCCCAAGCCAGTTCCGCAATTATTTCAAGGAGACCAACAGCATCGTTTGAAAATAGTTTTAACTATACTTTTGTAATTTTTACATACCAGTATACTCGTTAAGGAGTTCTGTAATTAACGAGAAATCAGCTGTGGCCATAAAATCTACCACATTTCATTCTAAGCCACTTTTAATTTATCAGAGTGACAACTTTGATTTATAACTTGACTAATTTTTTCTGAAATATTGTTCTGTCTACAAAAGCCCTTTTAGAAACATATAAATAGACTATAATAACTCTCATGATTTTTGGCAGATGTTATTCCTATATTTTAACGTCCGGGAGGATTTTGAAAATTCGAAATTTTTCGGTAGGTTCAGACAAAATGACTTTTTCTCGTTTTCCAAAAAAATCTCTTCGTCTGGACGGATCGAAAAATTTATAATTTTCGAAATTCTCTATTTTCTTTGTGTGATGTCATGTGGTACTCGAAACGAGTAATCTACAAACGATAAATGAATTTATTTTAAAATAAAGCAAAACGCCATTTTTATAAAAAATTTGTAATGTGTAAGAGCCTGAAGACTTTTAATTGTTACATCAAGATTTGCGGTAGCAAATCACCGCTTAGTACTAAAAAAAGTAGGAAAAGATTCTGAATACCTATTTCAAGAAAAAAAATCCGACATAAAAGGCGAAATACGAAAGAACAAAAAATCGCTACCGGGAATTATTATCTGTTAACATTAACGATTTTGTACACTATAAGTGGAATATCTCAGTCAATTTATGAGATTTCTTAACCAAACTTGGTGGGTGTATAGAACCCACCAAAGTACAAAAATGATGTAAGTTTGGAAGATATTAATTGAAAATTGAAGAAATGAGCTACAATCAAATTTTCAAAAAAAAAATAAATAAATGAACGCTAAACAAAAAGTCATCTTTTGGCAATTTTGTTGCAATCATTATGAAACATGGACAGTCACATCTCGTTTTAAAATTTCACATAATATAAATCAGGACGAAATAAATTCGTAATTAGAGACCTCCTGGCGAAGAGGTTCCATGTCGAGGTACTAATCGCTTGGAAGTCGCTAAACTTTTTCGAAGGGACCTACAGTTTACCGGCTAGGGATCGAACCCCGGACCTCTTATAGGAAGTCCGAGCGCTTAACTGCCTCAGCCACAGAGGCTCCGAGCACTTGCCGCGTTTCGCGACCGTGTTTAGGAGCGAAGTACCGAGTCATGAGTACCTGTAGGTGGAAGGTGGGCCAACACAATAATGATAATAATAATAATAATAATGATAATAATAATAATAAGCCGTCTGAGCCTCGGTGGCTCAGGTTAAGCGCTCGGACTTCCTACTAGAGGTCCGGGGTTCGATCCCTGAGCCGGTACCTCTGGAAATTTTTCTATGTA
>JAUMHM010000049.1:27629263-27664199 GCA_032362435.1 Melikaiella ostensackeni
CTCCGACTCCTTTTACTACCTAAAAAGCCTTTTTTCATCCCCTCAAACTCCTTTTACAACCTAAAAACTCCTTTTCCATTCCCACAGACTCCTTTGAAAATCCAAAATCGACTTCTCCATCCCCTCAGACTCCTTTCGCAATCCAGAATCACCTCACCCCCTCGGACTACTTTTATAAGCCAATAACCCCTTTTGCATCCCCTCAGACACATTTTAAAATCCCAAATCCCCTTTTCTACCCCTTCAGATTCTTTTTACATACCAAAAACCTCTTTTTCATCCCCTCAGACTCCTTTAAAAATCTAAAGTCGCCTTTTACAGCCCCTCAGACTTCTTTTGCAATCCAAAATCCTCTTTTTCACCCTCTCAGACTCCTTTCACAACTTAAAAACCCCCCTTTCCATCCCCTCGGACACCTTTTGCAATCTGAAATTACCTTTTCTACCCCCTCGGACTCCTTTTACAACCTAAAAACTTCTTTTTCATTTTCTCAGGCTCCTTTGAAAATTCAAAATCGTCTTTCTTACCCCCTCAGACTCCTTTTACATACCAAAAACCCTTTTTCCACTCCCTCAGACTCCTTTCACAACCTAAAAACCTCTTTTCCATCCCCTCAGACTCCTTTGAAAATCCAAAATCCTCTTTTATAACCCCTCAGACTCCTTTTACAACCCGAAAACCCCTTTATCATCCACTCAAACTTCTTTTACATCCCAAATACTCTGTTTGATTCCCTCAGATTTCTTTGAAAATCCAAAATCACCTTCTCCACCCCTCAGACTTCTTTTACATTCCAAAAACCTCTTTCCCATCCCTTCGGACTACTTTGAAAATCCAAAATCGCCTTTTCAATCCCCTCAGACTCCTTTACACCCCGAAACCCCCTTTTGTAATCACTCAGACACCTTTGAAAATCCAAAATCGCCTTCTTCATCTCCTCGGACACCATTTTGCAATCCAATATCCCCTTTTCTACCTTTTTTGACCCCTTTTACAGCCCGAAAACCCCTTTTCAATTCCCTCAGACTCTTTCTACATCCCAAAACCCTCTTTTCCATCCCCCCAGACTCCTTTGACCACATCGGACTTCTTTTACAAGCCAAAAACCCCTTTTGCATCCCCTCAGACTCCTTTTACAACTCAAAAACCCTTTCTCCATTTCCTCAAACTCCCTTTACATCCCAAAACCCCCTTTTTCCATTCTTTAGACACCTTTGAAAATCCAAAATCGTCTTTTCGTTCCCCTCAGGCTCCTTTGAAAATCCAAAATCGCCTTTTCAATCCCTTCAGATTCCTTTACACCCCAAAAATCCCTTTTGTAATTACTCAGACACCTTTGAAAATCCAAAATCGCCTTTTCCATCCCCTCAGACTTCTTTTTGCCATCCAAAATCCCCTTTTCTATCCTTTCAAACCACTTTTACAGTCCGAAAACCCCCTTTTCCATTCTCTCAGACTCCTTTGAAAATCCAAAATCGCCTTTTCCATCCCTCAGACTCCTTTTACATCCCAAAAACCTCTTTCCCATCCCTTCAGACTACTTTGAAAATCCAAAATCGCCTTTTCAATCCCCTTAGATTCCTTTACACCCCAAAAACCCCTTTTGTAAACACTCAGACACCTTTGAAAATCCAAAATCGCCTTTTCCATCCCCCCAGACTCCTTTGAAAATCCAAAATCGACTTCTCCATTCCCTCAGACTCCTTTCGCAATTCAAAATCACCTCACCCCCTCGGACTTCTTTTACAAGCCAAAAACCCCTTTTGCATCCCCTCAGACTCCTTTTACAACCCCAAAACCCTTTCTCCATTTCCTCAAACTCCTTTTACATCCCAAAAACCCCCTTTTCCATCCTTCAGACACTTTTGAAAATCCAAAATCGCCTTTTCTATCCTCTCAGACTCCTCTTGCAATCCAAAAACCCCTTTTCCATCTTCTCAGACTCCTTTTACAATTCGAAAAAAACCTTTTAAACTCTCCCCCCCTGACTGAGTAATTCTTTTAAAGAATTATTTAACCGGGACGTATGTGTGATATAAAAACCTTTGAAAATTCTTGGAACTAAATAAAGATATTGAAATTAAAAATTAAAATTATGTCATAATCCCTGACAAAAAACAACTTAAGCAAATATAACTTCTACTACCAATATAAATTTTGTGAGTAAGTAAGTATTGAATGGATTATCATTTCTAGGTATTGCGTTCTTATTCAATAAAGAAGTTTATGATAGCAGTCTTCTATTATTATCATAGACAATATATCAGCCCGATTTTTGTCAAAGAATTATTTCTTTATAACAAAACAATCCTCTATGAGGAAGCACAGTGTTCATGAAATACACTCATCTCGCTATTTGTGGCCGTCCCATCTCTGGCCAGCCTCACGGCTGTTCACGTTCACCCCTCTGAGCGTCCCTTGACGGCCTATACTCAAGGTCTTTGCTCGGTCAGTCAGCGGCGTGTCAGAAGTTATTTAAATCGCGACTCTCTGCGCATATGCTTTTGTACGTGTGTCGGGTTCAGAGACTATAAATGCAGTCCTGAGTTACTCACTCGTCGCGTTAAATCCGATTGAAACTAGATTTTTAATAGCCTTCGATTAGTGGTCAACTAGACCCGAGGGTGGCCACGAATGGAGAGTTGAGTGTATCACAATCAAGGTACACCACATAATATGAACGCACCCATCAAACTCCTTTGCAGCGGTTTTGTTTTAGTGTTGTTGAGTGTAATAGAAGATCACTGTAAAAACTAAAAATCTCTTTTTTTACGGTATCATTTTTTGCGTGTCCTGTTTTTGAATAGGATAACTTCATGCTGTTATTTTCAATGTGAAACAAATGGCTTTGAGTTCCCATCAGTGGTCTCACTTCAGTACCACTCGAGACTGTTTCTTTCTGATTCTTATTTTAACGCCTGAAATGAGCCCTGAAATAATACTTTGTTTTTACAATGACTTCACGATGTGTGCAACTCACAATCAGCATCATGAAATGTGCAAAGTAGCGTGTAATGTTTCATTAATGCCCTCACTTGAAGATTTCGAGGCTCAAGTAAACCACACAATTGCGTGATCTTGAACCGTAATATATGTGAATGCCTGCGGTTACTTTCTTTAATGCAAATTCAACCTAAAAAGGTTTGTCACGTACATGGAAGTAAAAGATTGCACACGACCAAAATATAAGCTAAAATTTAAATTCACTGGAAAAACTGTTAAATACTTTCATTGTTATTCAACAGCATATTGAATTTTTCATTAATTTCATTATAATTTCTATGCTTTTGTTGAATTAATGCTCCTTTAATTTCATAATTTATAGAGAAGAAGGCGTTTCTTTATGCGCCTATTGTCCCTATGGAATTTTATTCATCTTTAGAATTTAATTAATTTCAACGTAAACAAGTAGTGGCAATGAAAAACAAGTTTGTCACCCAGACAAGACAAGGATATAAATTGTTGCTTACGCTCTGACTTATCACACAATTGAAATTCGAAATTCCTTCACGCAGTTGATTGCAAATTAAATGTCAAGAAACGTCTCTTACTCAGTGTGTGAATCATCAATTATTATTTGCGTAACAGCTTTCCTTCGTTGTTTTTCCTTATCCCTTTTATATTGCATAAATTAGACTCATCCAAAAATAAGTCTTTATATAAATATATAATAAATGTATAAAAATACACTATTAAAAAAAAAACTTCTAGAATCGCAGTTTCTTCAAATCTCATGTCAGAAAAGAGAAAATCGAAAATAAATTGCGGCGGAATGCGTCTTTTACTTCCTGGATTTCTATTGCAGCAGAATTAGAATTTTATTGCTCTAAACGCTAACGTATTCATCCATTTTACACCGCCGAGTTTTGACTCAAGGACATATTCTGAAAAAATTTCCTGTAATAAATATTTTGTGCGAGTAATCGCTTTTTTTACTGTTATTTCAATGCTGCTGCGTTAATCAATAAAAGTCAACCAAATAAATTATTTTCCAATAATTAGAATTAATTTGACTTTACGGATTACATATGAATTAATAAAGAATCATCCATTCTTGGTCATAGTATTAGCTATAAGTTGATTAGTAATTAATGGAGGTCTACAAAATAATGTAATAAATGGCCTTTCTATAATATAGCAGTTTGTATGTATATTTTTTTAGAGTGAGTATGCAGAGAAAATTGTTATTTAGGTATAATAGTTTCTACTTGCACATCTTTCATTGTGGTTATTTCTCTGTTGAGAATAGATTGTTCGAAACGAGAAACTTCTACTGCACCCTGGAGGATAATTGGCAACTCACCACAATTGCTATTTTGCGCACTACTTATTCACCTGCCGTATAAGATTAACCTCTCTGCTGACTTCAATTACAGCGTCTCTTTTTTATACAAATTTCCAGACATCATTTAGGGAAATTACAGACATTAGTTAAGCTTGTTTACTTGCAATTTAAAGAGATAATTTATCTCTTATTTTGTCTTTTCAAACTTTTAGAAATTTTGAAACCCTCATTTTAAATAAAAGACTATTAACGAAAATTTACAATCGTTCAAGTTGTTACAATTTAAATTTTAGAATCATTTATTAATGATTTTAACTTAGAATGGTACAAATAACTTGTCTTTAGATACTTAAAAAAAACATTCGACATTATCATTGCTTCAAATTGACATTGTTCAAGTTGGAACGTTAATAATTTCAAAAAATGTAAATTTTTTAACATTTCGCTTTATTATTATTTAATCTTGAATTTGATGTTTTTAATCATTTTTAATCAAATTTAAAATTTTTCATTTTTAGTATAGGGTATGTTTTGTAAAATAGATACACCAATTCAAGAAATCAGAATTCGAATTTCGAAAGCTTATTCTCTGCTAAAGAAAATTATTTAAACAGTGATTACTCAGCTAAAACTTTATGTCTCGGGAGTTAGAAACGCACTTTTGAAATTTCACAGGAAGAAAAGTTGAGATGATTTGTACTGTATAAAGGTTTTCCAAAATTCGAAAATGTTTGGTACTGTTTACAAAATTTTTTTTACAGAGCTATATTATTTAAACGAAAGGTTGTGCTAAACAGCTCTAAGTCTGTGAATCTGTGTAACAGAATTTTTTAAAATTCTAATAGGTTTGTAGAAAAAGCTCAAAACTCAAAAATAAATATAAAATAAAGAATTTTGCCAATTTCGACAAAAAAAAAAAAAGATTTGGACTGGGTCGTGCTCGGTAAAACCAACACCTTTCCTCTTCGTAAAACTTTATCATACTAACTTTTTTTAAAAAATAACTCAAAAATAAAAAATAAAACAATCCCAAAAGTTTTCAATTTTTAAAAAGAAATAATTGTTCTGGACCGTGTTCAGTAAAACAAAACTTTTTCTCCTTTGTATTCATTAGTCTAACTCTTTGCGAAAAAAACCCAAAATTTAAAAAAAATCGTAATTTTATCAATATAGCTCAAACAAGACTTTTGTTTGCACGTTTTCTCCTCTTATCAATTTTCATTTTTCGAAGAAAAAAAAACGAAGAAATACAGACAACTTTAATTGTTAGTATACCATACACGGTGGGGCTGAACCAACTTTAATTGAAAGATGCTTGCATATGACATTTTCTTGTTGAATATGGTTTTATTTTATCCCATGAAAGTTTTCAGACCAAATTTAAAATCATCACCTGAGCTCTTTTCGAAAGAAGTCAATTTTTGTTTTTCAAAAATTATGAAATTTAGAATTCGCATACAAGTTGACGGTGAAAGTTGCTTTAAAGTTTTTTATTTATTTTTCATTTAATTTTATAGTTTTGTACATTCTAAAATCTAAAGCCATGATAGAACCAACTTCATTGCTTTTCAGAGCATATTTGAATCTTTTCCACTTCTAATAAAAAAATAGTTTTGTTTCTCAACAACTTTAGTTATATTTTAGATTTACTTAGTTGGCGAAACTGAATTTCGGAATTCAAGTTAATTGTGAACTAAATACTAGAATAAAATAAAAAATTAGTATTAGGCACCTGTATTGATAAGCTCGATTTTTAGAAGAAATTTTTAAATTATGCTCTCTATCATACCTTCAGAATGTACAAAACTATCAAATTAAATCAAAAATAAAAAGAACAACTTCGAAGCACCCTTTACCATCAACTTGTACGCAAATTCTTCATCTCATAATTTTTGAAAAACAAAAGTGGACTTTTTGAAAAAGGGCTCCGGCGATGATGTTAAAATTTGGTCTGAAAACTTTCATACGATGCCAGGCAAACTTAATCAATAAAAAAAATAACTTTTATGTAAATTTTATAAGAGAGAACAAAGTTTTTGTTCGACTGAGAACGACCCAATATAAGTATGGTTTAGTAGATATTTGGAAATTTTGGGTTTTTTGAGTATTTGTTTTCGAGTTTTTCATTCGAAAGAGATGTATGTATGTATGTATGTACATATGTGTTCCTTTCTTTTACCATGCATGACCTTCTATAGTATTGGTTTTTCTAATTTGAAATATTCTGTTTTTTTTTTAATCATTCAAATTTTGTTTCAAACAAAATTAAAGAGTGACACAATTTTCGAGGAGAAATTGTCTTGAAGGCTTGAAATTTGAACCTTCTTAATTTTGAATACCTCAAATTAAAAATCGTTTACTTTTAAAATTATTGTTCATTCTTCAAGGTTTCCAAAATCAAAAAGTTTTTAATTTTAATCGCTATCTTTTGCCATTTTGCAATAAAAAATTCTTCAATTTGAATACTCAAAATTTTTAATTATGTTTTTATTTTAAACTATTCAACTTTGAATTGTGTAACTTCGATTACTTCCGTTGAAAATGATTTAATTCAATATTGCGTGTATAAAATTCAAAGTTATGTACCCCTCGGTTAATTTATCTCCTTTCATAGTCTTTTATCGATCCACATAGAAAAATGTTTACATCAATATGAATTTTGTTGAAATTTTTGAAATTTAACGAAAAAATTTTCTTGAATCAACCAAAACTTTACTAAATATGAAAACTATATTCTTCAATACCATCACATGGGTTTATGGGTTTATGGCCCGACGAGAAATGCGAATACACAAAAAAAACAGTGGCATCATTTCTGTTGCAGTTCATTTGTTAAGTTCTCGAAATAAGATTTTTCTTCTGAAAATGAGGATACTTCAAGTGTGAAACCGAAACATGAACATAGCTGCATTCTCCGGTGTTTCATTTTTGTTGCAACTCAAAACAACACCGAGTCGACGTACTTTTGAGGATCGGCGTTTTTCTGTGTATGATAAAACAAAAAAGTCCGATAATCTTTCAAAAATATATGCACAACGGATAAAAGTATTTAAAAATATGGGAACAATGACTATTTTCACGATTTATTTGATTTTGACTTCAATGTTTGAAAATATCCTCTCATTTTATAGTATGATAAATTAATATGGAGCGTTACCAGACACTTTATAAAAATTATTACGCAAAAATAATGATCATTATTTATTGTTATTTGAAATCAACTTCGATAAATCAATTCTCAACTATAATAAAATCTTGGATAGCATAAAATTAACAATCTTAGCCCGCATTATGAATAATTTGAATAAATGTTTTCGAGTTTTATCCTAAAATAGCAATGTAGCGTGATCAGACAAAAAACTTGTGAGACAGACTTTGAAGTGATTTTTGAAATCCTGAACTATGAAAATTAAACCCTGTACTCTTGGTTTTTATCCTTTTTTGTACAATAAAAGTGATATCTCTTAATCTCAAATATTTAAAAAATGGTGTTAATGTTGTTTAGCAAGTTTTCATTTTAAATGTGTAGTTTGGGACAGGTGCATGACAAGACATTTTGCGTACTTTTTTATTTATAATTTCTAAACAAAGTCGTCTAAAATTTAGAAACTTCACTAAATTTTGCTTTGATATAAGTACTTTACAGAGGTATTTTTAGAAAAAATGTATTATTCAAAGGAGAAGTGGAAAATGACTGGGATTTAAAGTGGTCAACTTTTTGGCAATCACCCTTATAAGCAATATTCTTAGGATATACCCCAGGCGGAAAAATTATACATAGTGGACAAAATTATACATAATTTTTTACACTATGCATATTTTTTCCGTCTAGGATAGTAAAATCCTATTAAGAAAAGACAATTTTCTACCTTGATTCATATTTACCCTGGTTGTCAGTATTTATATTCCTATACGATAATAATAATTCTTTGGAATATATATTTATTAAAAATGCAAAAAGGAGTAAATAGACCTAAAAATATTAGAATATAGCATTAACGAAAAAGAATGAAACTTCAATTCTTCCCTTCATTGCTCAATGCTTTTATATTTATCTCAACCAAAAATCAGCGTTCACTTAAGAAAAGTGTTTTTGCAATAAAACTTTGTCCGAAGTGAGTGTGAGACAATGTAAACAATGGAAAGTTTGAAAAGGGACCTCTGATGTTTGCTCGAATGCAGTTAGTAAAAGTAAAAAATTACGAAGCGACTTCACCTGGGTAGTAAAAATTAGGTCATTGCGCCACATATAATGGACATCAGAAGCGTTGCGTCGGCCCCACTCTGCCCCTTCATAATATGCTATTAGCCAACTGTTTACGTTTCACAGGTGCTGCGCCCATCCCTATATGTACAGTGTGTACCCTAATATACTGCACGAGATATCTCGTGATTTTCACGCCATTATTCTTCGTGCAAACGCCTACCCAAGCTTATCGACATTTAGTGCCCTGCTATTACAAAAAGTACACACTGAAAAGGAATCTGGAACTAGAACAGACCCTGAATTGGTTTTCATTACGGCTCACGCTATGTACCTCAGGAATATTTACTTCTCTCATCAATTTTTCACAATTCAGTGTCTTAAAGTTTATTGCAAAGTTCTAAAGAACAAAAGAATGCAATTCTCTTAACTTGAATTAGGGAACAATCAGTTTTACTAACTGCTATAAAAACAAACGATTACAGATTACTTATCGACTTTCAGTACCCTGCTACTACAAAAAGTACACAATGAAAAAGGAACCTGGAACTACAGAACAGACCTTCGATTAGTTTCCATTACGGCTCACGCTATATACCTCAGGAATACCTACTTCTCTGATCAAATTTTCATGATTCAGTGTCTTAAAGTTTATTGTAAAGTTCTAAACAAGAAAAAATGCAATTCTTTCGATTTGAATTAGGGAACAATCAGTTTTACTAATTGCTATACAAACCAAAAATTACGGGGGGGGGGGGGGATAAAATGGTCCAAAAAATCAATTTTTCAAAATTCTCACCTCTCCCATAAAGATTGTTGATGTTATAAAAAAAATGATACAATTTTTCACAAATTAATTTTTAAAGCTGATTTGAAAGTTCTAAAGAATGAAAGAATGCAACACTCACAAGGGGCCATCTATAAATTACGTAACCTAAACAGGGGGGCCTGGAGGGGAGGGGGGTAAATGTAGTCGGAAAATTGCGTTATGTAATTTATGAATGGCATCTAATTTGAATTAGTAAAAAAATCAGTTTCACTAACTGCTATAAAAAAAAGCAATTACAAATTACTTATCGGAATTTAGTGCCCTGTTACTACAAAAAGTACACACTGAAAAATGAATCTGGATCTATAGGTACCTCAGGAATACCTACTTCTCTGATCAAATTTTCATGATTCAGTGTCTTAAAGTTTATTGTCAAGTTCTAAAGAACAAAAGAATGCAATTCTCTTAACTTGAATTAGGGAATAATCAGTTTTACTAACTGCTATAAAAACAAACGATTACAGATTACTCATCGACATTTAGTGCCCTGCTACTATAAAAAGTACGCACTGAAAAATGAATTTGGAGCTAGAACAGACCCTCGATTAGTTTTCATTACGGCTCACGCTATTTACCTCAGGAATACTTACTTCTCTGATCGATTTTCCACGATTCATTGTCTTAAAGGTTATTATAAACTTCTAAAGAAGAGAATTCTATTCTCTTGATTTGAATTAAGGAAAAATCAGTTTTACTAATTACTATACACACAAAAAATTATAGGGGGGCCAATAAAATAGTCCATGAAATCGATTTTCAAATTTTTTCACCCGACCCCTGAACATTGTTAACGATACCGTAAACCGGGACTAGGCGGTGTGTTTGTGGGGAAAACGACGCATATTAAATTCTGTATTTAAAACGCGAAAATGCTTCTTCTACGTTTCTTAATTGAAGTTTTACAATTATTAATTGCAAGCCTTTGTATTTTATACCTAGAAGAAGCAAATTTAGCACTCAGAAATGCAGAATCAAGGGGTGCGCTGCTTTCCCCCACATACGCCGCTTGCGCTTAGCTCCGGGTTACGGTATCAAAAAATGATACTTCGAAAATAATTAACTTGGTTAATATTATATTATTGCCCCTAACACAATGAAGTTCCAGATTATGATTTTTATATGGGGAAAAGACAATTCTTCAAAAATGTATAATTTAAGAGAAATAGAATGTTCACTCCTCTATTGGAAACTTTTCAATGCATGAAAATTCACAATCAGTTTTTAATTTCTATCCTTACACGAATCATTATTTGACCGCCAAAAAAGCCCATAAGTAGGACAATAAGGAATTTACCTCATATTTCAGATGATAACATTTGTTTTTATGCTATATTTTATTGCAGAAGTGTTACAAATATTCATTAATATTTTTAAACAATTTTTGAATATTTTCAATAAATTATTGTTGAAATAAATCTATTGAGCTAAAAACACGTGAGAATTTTTTATGGCTTATTCAATACTCCACAAATACGTGATAATTAACTTATTAAGGTTGTTGTTGTCATGGGCCCCACCAGGGGCCCATGTGGACAATTCATGGGGGCCACGAGGGCCCTCGTTTGTCCTCACGGTTGATTCTTACGTACTTACAAAAAAGCATTTTTGTTTTAAATTTGATGACATTTTTTCGAAAGTTGAACTTTAAAATCACGAAAATTCCACGAGAGCCCCCGCAGGGTGCTCTGCTTGTTGCCCCCATGCTTCAGTTTACGAAAATCAAACGATTTTGTTGTTGTAATAAATTGTCTTTTATGTCAAATAGTAATAACATCTCATTTAAATGTGTAGTTATTGAAAATAAAGATTATTCCAATAAACTTCGTTGCGCTCGCGGAGTGTCTGCCTGACAAAAAATTATAAACAATGTGGTAAGTTGATCAAAAGGAAAAAGGGAAGTCTGATAAGATGCTGGTCATGAGCTCGAGACCTGGGCAAGGGGCTATTATTTTTACTTCTTTTATTTTTAAATTTTTTATACATATTAACAATACATATATATTTAATAAAATAAGCTTAAAATTGATGAGACAATTATCAAAGGTACTTTTGAAAATGTTAGATCCTTATGGATTAGCATGTCGTTTCCATGAGGATTGAGGGACCACGTCTCAATTGCCCTTATAGGCCCCTCATTGCCTGAGGGCAATTCATGAGGGCCCCCTACGGGCCTCACTCCATTTTTCCACACGGGAATTGTCAATTATTTAAACAATTCAGACTGGTTGGAAATTCATCCAGGTGTTTTATGCTTCTTACGAGTTTATTAAAACATTTTATACGTCAATCGGTTTGTTATTGTGATTCTGGAATTGTGTAAATAATTTTTAAGTTTTTAACCGTATCCTTTGAGTTAAAAAAATATCGAATTATTGTCAAAGGCAAAGGAGCGAAACAACTATATTTCTCAAGCTTTTTCACACTAAGAGATATATACTAACAATAAGTTGTTTAAACATTAAAATGTTTAGGAATTAATTTCTGAATATCCGCAATGGTCACTCTGGCATAGTGAACACGAGAAATGCTTTTAGTAATTTAGATTTACAAAGAGAGTATTGAAAATTTGTTTCTATGTTATTATTACAGTCATCAAAAGTGAAGCGAGGGAGTACAAGAGATCGTTAAATATGAATTAATTAAGGATTACGAAACTTGAAATTATGGGTCAATTGATCATAATTAAGAGGAAAATTGAAAGTCGGACAGTAAACAGAATGAAAAAAGAAAATAAAAAGATTGTATTTCTTAACTGATCTTCTTCAAAAAGGAAAATTAGGTCTTTTCAATTCCATTCCATACTATCTTTCAAGTAATTTAAACAAAACATTCTTGAGAATTTTTGTTATTTTCATTTTCCAAAGAATTAGAATATCTTCAAAAAATATAATTTTGTTATTATGTACTGCACTGAATTATCTTGTCAAATGATAGTCAGGAAAACAGTCGTAAAAAAATTGTCAAACAAAGAAAGTGAATCTTTTAAAATGTATGTCTTTTATCGTGTACTTTTTGGGTGCAACCAACATTTCAAAAAATACCTATCAATAATTAAAGTTTCAAATAAAAGTGTATAATTTTGTGTTAATTTTGGCATTCAAACAAGCTTTTCGAGTCAAATTTACATTGCATTTGGTATATTTTTCGAAACCAGGAAATAACCAAAAAGTATAACAATGAAAAAGAGCCTTTGAAAAATCTTTCAATTTTATAAAATGAATCGAAAGTGGAAAGTAAACAGAAAAATTGAATTTGATTAAAATCGAAGAGAGTCGAGTATCATGGGTCATTTGATTTCAAAATAATGACCCTACAAACATTATCAGTCATCATCAATGAAACCTCCAGAATTTAATTCTTCGTGATAAAGAATATCGAATCTTCTAGTTGATATTTAATTTATTATTCAACTCTTAGTAATCAGAGTTAATTAAATTACGTTTACCAAATGTGGTATCACTTTAATCAGTCTTTTTATATTTGCATTAGTTGTGACACGACAATAATTGTGTTAACAAATTATTTCCATACATACGAACTCAAATCTATAAAATACTATATTTATCACCTTTTTTCATTTCATTATATTCATGCATTAATCGAAAATAAAAATTATTGTTCTTTCATAAACAATAAAAATCGATAATATCAGTGATGGGAGTAACTAGTTCCTTTCAACTAGCTACTTTTTTGGTAACGATAAAGGTAACAAAGTTACTTTTGTAAATAAGTAACGAAATAGTAAGTAGTTACATTTTTTCAGTAATAGTAACTATAAAAATCGACTCTTTTTTAGTTACTTTCGAAATGTAGTTTACAAGTCTATTTTACGACAATCAATCAATTTTATTTCTTTTACAATATTTTTTTTTATTTCCACTATTCAAATTGTGGTGGCAGATAGCCATAGAGATTTATAGTCCAATATAGGAAAATTGCAATTTCTCTCCCACCCTGGAATTACAAATTTTCGAAAATCTGTAGAAACACTTTTAGAAAGAAAAAAAGTTAATTTTAGAGTTAAACATTCACTTTTTTTGGTTGGAAATGAATTTTTTAACTAAAAATTCAACTATTCTGGTTGAAGATTCATCAGTTTAGTTGAAAAATTATCTTTTTTGTTTAAGATTTTTATTATTTGTTTGAAAATTTAATTATTTTGTCCAAAATTCAACAATTTTGGCAGAAAATCATTCTATTCCTTTAAAAATTCATCTGTTTTGTAAAAAATTCGTTTTTTTGGCTTCAATTTTCGACAGATTTCTAATAGATACAAAATATACCAATTTTATTTTTTTCGGGAATTTGAAATTTCGACATTTTGAAAATTCGGGTTTTAAAATTTTGCTAATTATACAATTTCGGAAATTTAATAATTTCGGTAAATTGAAATTTTGGCATTTTTTAAATTCAAGTTTCACAATTTCGGTAATTATACCATTTTGCTAAATTGAAATTTCTGAATTTTTTTAGTTCCGTTAAATTTCACTTTCTTTTGTAGAAAATTAGTTTTTTCTTCAATTAAACTGTTTTTTATTCAAAACTAATATATTTTGTTGAGAATTCGTCTTTTTGGTTGAAAATTCAACTGCTTTGGTGAAAAATAGTCTTTTTGTATTGAAAATGCAATTGTTTGGTTGAAAAAAATAAAATTAATAAAATAATAAATCTTTTTTGGTTGAAATATCAGTTATTAAATTTTTCGTTGGAAACTAATTTTCTTCGTTGAAAATTTTTTTTTTTCATGAAAATTGAACTATTCCATTTTTGGTTAAAAATTTATCTTTTCTAGTTGAAAACTAATGTATTTCGTTGAAAATTCGACTTTTTTTTTGGTGAAAAATTAATCTTCTTAGTTGAAAATTCATCTTCTTGGATTAGAATTTAGCTGCTTTGTTCAGAATTCGTTTTTTTGGTTGAATTCAACTGTTTTTGATTGAAAATTAAAATATTTTTTTGGTTGAATTACTTTGTTGAAAATTCTTTTTTTTTTTGTCGAAGATTCGTCGTTTTCTGTTTAAACATACATTTTTTAAATAAAACCTAAAATATCCTATTTTTGTTTAAAATTTATATTGTTTAGTTGAAAATTCAACTATTGGGTTGAAAATATCTCTTTTTGAGAGGAAAATTTATGTATTTTGTTGAAGATTTATCATTTTTGGTAGAGAATTAATTTTCTTGGTTGAAAATTCACCTTTTTGGTAAAAAAATCAACTATTTGGTTGAAAGTTGAACTCTTCTATTAAAAGTTCATTTTTTTGGTTGAACATTCATCATTTTAGTTGAAAATTCATCTCTTGGGTTTAAAATTTAACTATTTTGTCAAAACATTGTTTGTTTTTTGATTAAATATTAATTATTTAATTGAAAATTTAACTATTAGAGTTCTGATTGAAAATTTATCTTGTAGTGTTTTAGAAATATTACATCGGTCATGAGTAACCTATGGCTCCAAAAGTAACGATAGTTACTTTTTTTGCAAAAGTGGGAAAATTTATTTTCCGGTTAAAGAAAAAGAATGGATAATAAAAAAACAGGTATTTATTTCTGAAATACAAAGTAAAGTATAAAAGACTTGAGTCTATTTGGCCCCAATAAACATTTACTCAGCTCGTGTAAGTACTCCTCTACTCCCCTTTTATTTTCTGTATGAAAGGTTGATTAACGATATATGTATATAAAGTAGAGAAAATTAGATGCCCATGACCTTTTTCAAACTAATCTAGATAGATATTTATTTATTTTAAATATACGCTCTTTGGGTTTCTACCTTTTTCAAACTAATATATAAAAGCTATAAATATATAATTATAGATTAAAATCGCAACTTTTATCCCTTGCCCTAATTTTTATCGCATATTATTAAATTTTCTCCAAATAATAAATTGACACACTTAATACACATTCTTTCCACAAAAATAAATTGACCCTATTGCAACACATTCCCATTAACATAATAATATAAAACAAAAAAATTAAAAAACTGAATATTTATTTCAAGGAAAAAAAATATTCACACAAAATTATGTCATAGAAATAAAATACTTCAAATTATAATCTATCCCCAGACTGAGAGAGAAATAATAGAATTAATGCATTAGTTTTAGTTTTAGAGTGTAATTCAGTGACGTCAGACAATTGTCGAGAGAATTTTTCTTCCTGATGGAATTAATCGACTTACATAACTTCTTTACTTACTGACACCTTCATGATTGTCGGATGATTCATCTAGAGATAGAATTTTAAATTTAAGATAATTTTTTTTATGTTGACCATTGGTCATTAGTCACTGTTAAGAGTGTCGTAATTGCAACAAAGTGGTGATACGAGTAGTCAATTATAAATAATAGTATATAAGGCGACAAGTAAAGAATCATTTGCATTTTTCAATCTTCTGCATTTTATATCTTATAGATTCGTAATTCAAATAAATAATTGAAAAACAATATCCAACCAAATTTTCCTTTATTTTTAAGATTAATTTTAATATTGAAATTTTGTTCCCGTATCCTTATTTCCTCGATATTTAAAAACCTTTCAAAAATTGTACGTTTCGCATTATTCTCAAAGCCACAAAAATATTTTAAAGAATCAAAAATTAACAAAATGGTGAACGTTTTCTATAAAAAAAATGTGTGTTCTCTTTAAATATGCAAGATTCAGGAAAAAGTCCAGAAGGATAATTGTTAATTTCGAAAATTTCAAATTTTTACCCAACCCTGAATTTTAAAATTTTTAAATTTTCTAGAAAATTCCCTATTGTTCCTAGAAAGCTGGAAATTTTGATGCCGCCAGAAAAGTAATTATGCAGATGCTATAAAAATTTGCATCGATGTGATAAATTCAGTTTCGAAGGTGCTGTAGTGACTTTGAGGTGAACATAGAAAAATTTGAAATTTGTACCCAACCCCAAATTTAAAACATTCTAAAAAATTCCCTGTTTGTTCCTAGAAAGCTAGAAAATTTGAATTTTTTATGAAAGTTACTATGCAGAAGCTTTAAGAATTTGCATCGATGTAATAAGGTCAATTTCGAAAGTGCTGCAGTGAATTTGAGGCAAACATAGGATAATTTCGGAATTTTACCCAGCACAAAATTTCAAAATTTTCTACAAATTCGCTGTTGTTCCTAGGAGGCTAGTTGAATTTTCTATGAACGTTACTATGCAGAAGCTATAGAAATTTGCATCGATGTATTAAGGTCAATTCCAAAGAAGCTGTAGTGAATTTGAGATAAACATAGGAAAATTTCGAATTTTCACCCAACCCCAAATTAAAAAAATTCCTAACAAAATTCCCTGTTGTTCTAGGAGGCTGGAAATTTTGAATTTTCTATAAAAGTTACTATGCGGAAGCTATGAAAATTTGCATCGATGTAATAAGTTCAATTTCGAAGGTGCTGTAGTGACTTTTAGGCAAATCTAGGGAAGTTTCGAACTTTTACTCAACCCCAAATTAAAAAAATTTTCTAAAATATCTATGTCGTTTATGCAAGAATGGAAATTTTTTATTTCTCATGAAAGCTACTTTGCAGAAGCTATAAAAATTTGCATCGATGTACTATAATAAGGTCAATTTTGAGGGTGCCATAGTGAATTTGAAGCAAATAAATAAATTTTCACCCTAACCCTGAGTTAAAAATTTTCTAAAAAATTTTCTGTTGTTCCTAGGAAATAATTTTAAATACAAAATCTTTACCTGTGAAGGTGCATGCCGCCTGCCTTAACTAATTTTTATTTGTTCAATCCAGAATGTCATCAATTTAAGGACTTATAATAAGTTTTTAATGCTTATTTCAGAAGTTGTTTAAGGTTGACGGAAGTAAATATTAAAAATTGTACAATTTTGTATGGGCTTTCCATTTCAAATTGTACATTATTGCAAGCATTTCTAGTTTATAAACGTTTAATGTGAAACATGCTGTGAAATAATTTTTTAGTATTCAATGCTAATGCTTATTACTGAAGGTCTTTGTTAAGTTTGGGGGTTTGAAAATGAAAATTCCTTAATTTTAATGGCTTTCAGTTTAAAATAAAAAGAAATGTAAGACATTTTCATTTGGCAATCGTCTAATTTTTATGGCTTCAAATTTCTAATATTTTTAATTCTGTAGGTTACTGCTTATTCGAAATGGTGCAATTTTGAATCTTTAATTTTTTAGTACTGTCTGATTTTCACGTTCTTTTATGGTTAAAGTTATCTAAATTAGAAGGATTGCAATTATTGCACTTTGATTTTGTATACTGCAATTACTTCAAACAAAAAATTTGTCAGTTTTAAAAGCTTTAATTTTGAAATTCTAAGATCAAGAATTTTTTCCCTATGATTTTAATGATCACCGTGTAAAAATACGATAGTAAAAATACTCAATTGAATAGGTTGTTAGAAGAATCGATTTCGTATGATGCAAGACAGTTAAGCATATATTTTTCAGGTCGATAAATGGTATCATATTGAAGCGTACTGAATAATGAAGTTATACAATCGCTAGAGATATCTTTCATAGTGAGAAGCAGTCGTGCAAAATAGGAACTATCTTTCTAATTCTATATCCAGCACCCTTCTTCATGAGAAGCCTATACATATATTTCACAATAAAATCGATGCAATCGATAAAACGAATATTTCAATTTGGAGATAAGACTTCCATGAGGAATGGCATGTTTCCTGATTCATCTCATAGACCGGGAGCCGCATAGGAGAGGTGGCATGATCTGAAGGGTCCCCGAATTTTTTTTAATGAATATTGTGCAGAATGGTCTCCTAAATCCGACGATATAACGTGCTTTCGCGAACTCATTATTATTCTCTAGATATTGTTAACTAAACATTTTTTTACAAATCTTATCGTATCTCCTAAAATTGTAAATATTTTAATATAATTGTTTTTGAAACTACTACGTGTTATTGAAATCAACAATTTTTGTCCTAAGCCATTTTTTGTCTGCCAGATAGTTTTTGCAAAAAACGCAAAAAAAGAATATTATAAAAATCGATTTTTCTGTATTGCTTATAGATAAGGACCTCTAGTTTATGCAAAGCGCATTATTGCATAATGTCTGAAAAGTAAGTGTAACTCAGGACATTCGCGTTATATAAAGTTTCCATGCCAATTTTGGAACAATTTAAGGTTATGTTAATATTTTTAACTTAATAGCGGTAATTTTAAGCCAGAAAAATTAGGTTTAAAAGAAGATTTACAATTTTAAACTATTTTTGTTACGTTATGTTAGTGTTCTTCTTCGAAAATTGCTATTGTTAATAAAAAGCCGTTAGATTTTAATGAATATTTACAATAGCTGAATGATAATAGATTGTATTAGCGTTTTTTATCAGAAATCGGTTCTTTTAAACAAAAATCATTTGGCTTCAAAAATTAAACTTACAATTTTGAAAAACTTTGGGTTATGTTAGTGGTTTCGTCGGGAATCGGTATTTTTGAAAAAAAATGCAACGGCTTGATTATTTATATAAAAATATCTTATACAATAATCCTGAAGTTAAGATATCAATTCTCATAAATAAAAATATGGTCCTTGTTTTTCTTTTCTATCATTTTAGAGATACTATGAAATGCAAAAATTTTGTATTAATATTAATTTTATATTTTAATTTAAAAATTACGTGAGACAAAAAAAACAATAAGCCAATAGTTTTCTATTATATATTTTTGAAATTTTCGAATGCTTCCAAATTGATATTGCTCTACCTTTAAATTAAAATATTTATTTATAATATGATATTTTGATATTTTTTTGAATAATTAAATATTTTTGCGAATTATATATGTAAAAGTTCCCAGAAATGTATTATTTTAAATATTTACATGTCAAAATTCGTCAGTAAATATAAAATATAACATTTATAACTCATTCTGGATAATTAAAAAAAATACAAGCATAAAAAATTTACATTTTGAATCTCGCACAGTTTTTCCATTTAGATTTTACGTGGATTTCTCAAGAGGTCCTTGTTCCATGTGTCGAAATTTGAATCGAGCAAAAAAAAGTTGTGGTTTTTCATTCGAAAGAAGTACGATAAAAATAGTTGAAATCGGTTAATGCCTTCTGTTCAGTTCTTGGAATTGAAAATTGAAGAAAAATTTCCATCTGTTCTTATTGTTATTTAATACTACAAACTGTAGCCCATGTGGCAAAATTTTTGGAAGTAAAGTTTTTTTGGGTGAAAAACTATAAAAAATGAAAAACAAAATTCTGTGAGCAAGTTATAATATTTTTAAAATGTGCAAAAAACAGGTTTTCAAAAATATTTAGTTAATTGCAAATTTGAAAAAAGTTATATATGTCAAACTTTTGCAGTTTGATTCGAAGAAACATATCATTATTTTGTTGTTATGGGGGAAAAA
The DNA here is from genome assembly GCA_032362435.1 of Melikaiella ostensackeni. Lineage (NCBI taxonomy): Eukaryota > Metazoa > Arthropoda > Insecta > Hymenoptera > Cynipidae > Melikaiella > Melikaiella ostensackeni. Next base: position 27,648,950 of record JAUMHM010000049.1, read on the forward strand.
ATCGTCGTTTTTAAAGCGTTGAAACCGTTTAAAAAGCGTTGAAACCGTTTAAAAAGGCAAAATGCACAATTTATAAACGCTTTCAAAATTACGAATTTTTTTTATACCAACAAAATAAATGTTTCTTCGATTCAAACTAAAAAAGTTTGAAATTCAACATGTACAATTTTTATTTAAAAATATGCAATTAAATAAATTTAAAAAACGTGTTTTTTACGTTTTCAAACAATTTTATGTTGCACAACAATTTTTTACGATTTTTTAGTTTTTATTGTTGTTCAATACTAAAAACTGTAGCCAAAAAAAAAATTCGTTATAATTCTTCAGCCTATAGGTAAAATTTTATGAATTTTTAAATTCAAAAACCGAACAGAAGACATTAAATTTTTCTTCTTCTTTTGGGTGCCAAACCATACATTTTTTTGCTCGGCTCAAATGATTCGATTAATTTCAGCATTTTTGCTCCACTAATGTGTACTTATATTTTTTTCGTTGTAAATATTGATATTTTCTAGAGATGAAAAGTGCATCCTATGCCTTCAAATTATTTACATTTTTACAACAAATAATTCAATTTTTCGTCCCATAATTTTGCATGATAATCAGTTTTTTAGCGCATAATCCACACATTTCCAATGTGGGAAAATGCTGTTCTTACTTATAGATATTTTGCAGGTTCGTTTTCAGAATTAATTAGATCATGGTAACACGCATAAGACTTCTTTTGCGCATTTTGGCTTCAGATCCATAGTTTATGTAAAAAAAAGCACAAACAAGTTTTGCAACAAAGTTTATTTGAACCCGATTTTAGCCCACAATTATTACAATTTTCACACCTTCTTTTATCAGTCAGTTGAAAGACCCGTTAAGCGAAAAGATTTGTCTGAGACTATCTTTTGTATCTCGAATAATTTATGCAAGAAATAAAAATTAAGATAAAAGAAAAGAAATCTCTGAAGATCAACAGGCATTGAAGATATGAACCGATTTTTTACTAAATTTTCTTGATATTCTCGTAATAATATAACGAAGCTAATGGGCCCTATTCAAATTCGATTTAATAATATTTTACAAAATTTATATTCTTCTCAACCGGTTCCAAGCTTTTAATAATGGAAAGGTCTTGCGGGCCTCGTTGCTTTCCTCTGAGAGAAATTAAAATGGTATAAAATATTATTGAATCGAAATTTAACAAACTGTATTAACTTTGATTTATTATTACGAGAAAATCCAAAGAAGATAGTAAAAAATCAGTTAATATCTTCAATCTCTGCGGATCTTTAAAGACTTCTTTTCTCTTATCCTAATTTTTCATGTCTTGCGTAAATTATTCGGGATACGAAAAATAGTCTCAGACAAATTTTTCCCTCTACGGGTCCTTTAACTGACTGAGAAAAGAAGATGCAAAAATTTTAATAATTGTAGGCTAAAATCGGGTTCAAAGAAACTTTGTTGCAAAACTTGTTCATGCAGTTTTTACCTGAACTATGAGTCAGATGCAAAAATGCGCAAAGGAATTTTTATGCATGGTACCATAGTCTAATTAATTTTGAAAACGAAGCTGCAAAATATCCGTAAGCAATGCATAAAAATCTATTATTATAATATGTTTTTTGCGTTTTTTGCAAAAACTATCAGGCAGACAAAAAATTGCATACGACGGAAATTGTTGATTTCAATATCATCTAACAGTTTCAAAAACAATTTTGTTAAAAGGTTGACAATTTTAGGAGATATTGCATGATTTGTAAAAAATGTTTCGTTAACAATATCTAGAGAATGACCATGAATTCGCAAAAGCACCTCATACCGTTGGATTCAGGAGATCATTCTGCACAATATCCATTTAAAAAATTTCGGGGACCTATTATCGCGGACCAAAAGGCTCCTGGCTCCCCATTATGCATGCATTCGCAATCAGCGCAAAAGTAGTTGTCGTTTGTCCTGAAGTTTGTTACAGATAGGAGGCCAATGGGGAACCTATTCTTGGCTGAATGGATCTTTAAGCTCTTAGATGAAATCATGGTTACCATAACGACCAACGGTTTCTCTCCCTTCATTATTTCGCAACCCCACAGTGTACAACCTTCGAACATCCTACATTCAACCACCCCATTCACATTTACACACTCCTATATAAAATCTAGACTATAGATATAGAGTATAGACTAAAACGATGCGCTATTCAAGGCCTCCTCGTGCCCTATTTTTTCCAGTTCCGTCCACGCAACGCCCTCTTTAATCTGCACTTGGCCCTTCCTACTGTCAACAAATTTCACTCAACGTAAAATGTCTGGATGGCTGGATATGCTATACTATACCAAATGGAGGAAAAAATCAATCAAAGTTTCCCGACTTCCCATAAACACGTTTGCTTAAAATCTTATAAGGGGAGATTCAAGGTTTTATCTCGTACGCCAATTCAACTTCTTTTGAGATAGATCTCCAAAAACATAATTTAGTTTTCTATTAAAAATTGTTGCAATTTCGTATTTTTGCTTTTTACACAAAAGTTGGGAATATTGAACAACATTTTTTAAAAATAAAATGAAAACTTTTGTTTCAATAGGTATTATATAATTTACATAGTAAAAAAGAATACCTACTCAGATTGTTATACAACCTAATATTGTTCTAACCTTACATTCAGAGATGAACTTAAATTCAGCAAAAAATTTCTGAATTTGAGACATCACTAAAAATACGAATTTTTGCTAGGTTTGCTTCAAATTCCATACCGCACCTTCGAAATTGACCGTATTACATCAATGCAAATTTCTATAGATTCTGGATAGTAAGTTCCATGGAAAATTTTAAAGTTCCAGCCTCCTAGGAACAACAGGAAATTTTTTAGAAAATTTTAAAATTTGGGGTTGGGTACAAATTCTAGATTTTCCTATGTCTGTGCCTCAAATTCACTACAGCACCTTCGAAATTGTACTTATTACATGGATGCAAATTTTAATAGTTTCTGCATAGTAAGTGTCATAGAAAATTTAAAATTTCCAACCTCCTAGAAACAAGAGCGAATTTTTTAGAAAGTTTTGAAATTTGGGATTGGGTCAAAATTCGAAATTTTCCTAGGTTTGGCTCAAACTCACTAGAACCTTTTCAAAATTAAACTTATTACATCGATGCAAAATTTTTTATAATTTCTGCATAGAAACTTTCATAAAAAATTTAAAATTCCCAACCTCATAGGGACAATAGGAAATTTTTTAGAAAATTTTAAATTTTGGAGTTGAGTACAAATTCCAGATTTTCCTATGTCTGCGCCTCAAATTCACTACAGCACCTTCGAAATAGTCCTTATTACATGGATACAAATTTTTATAGCTGCTGCATAGTAAGTTTTATAGAAAATTAAAAATTTCCAACCGCCTAGAAACAAGAGGGAATTTTTCAGAAAATGTTGAAATTTGGGATTGGGTAAGAATTCGAAATTATTCTATGTTTGCCTGAAATTCACTAGAGCCCCTTCGAAATTGAACATACTGCTTCGATGCAAATTTTCATAGCTTATGCATAGCAACTTTTATAGAAAATTCAAAATTTCCAGTCTCCTAGGATCAACAGGAAATTTTTTAGAAAAGTTTAAAATTTGGAGTTGGATACAAATTCTAGATTTTCCTATGTCTACCTCTAATTCACTACAGCACCTTCGAAATTGACCTTATTACATGTATGCAAATTTATATAGCTTCTGCATAGTAAGTTGTATGGAATATTAAAAATTTCCAACTTTCTATGAACAACGGGGAATTTTTTAGAAAAGTTTAAAATTTGGGGTTGGGTACAAATTCTAGATTTTCCTATGTCTGCCTCAAATTCACTACAGCTCCTTCGAAATTGACTTTATGTCAATGAAGTAAATTTTCCTAGGTTCTGCATAGTGACTTTCTTGGCGGCTTCAAACTTTCCAGCCTCCTAGGAACAATAGAGAATTTTTTATGAAATTTTCAACTTTGGGGGCTATGGAAATTTGAAATTTCCCTTTGCTTGCCTCGAATTCACTACAGCACCTTCAAAATTGACTTTATTACAAATTTAGTTTCGAATGTTTGAATATTATCGTTTATTATTTTAAACCTGACATTTAGAATTTTTTTATTATTCAAGCATTCAATTTTAAATGATTCATTCATTGAAATCTTTAATTAGAAACAGTTCAAGTTATACGTTCAAATTCGACATTATATCGTTATTCAATTTTAATTTTTAGTTTATAATGATTGGTTAACTGACCCTTTCTATTTGAAATAGTTTTAATCTTACAGGATTTTTCATGTACTTGTTTTTTTTTATCATTCCTTTATTGAAATTTATGAGTAACTTTATGAGCTATCAGAAATCGATCGGAAATTTCATCAGATAAGTGAAGTATGCCAGTGCATGAGTGCATAAGTGCCAAACTTCGGAAATTGGTCTTATTGGCCTTAAATAATTGTTTTGACCTAACTCATCTCCCTGTAGAAGATTATGGCCCAGTTCGATTTTGAAGTGAGTCAAAATCCATGTTTGGTAATTTAAAAAAAGTACATAATTACTTGTTTTGGCTTGCTCTTTTCAGGATTCAATAGAGCTAAGTAATAGCTGGAAATTACTTTCTAATTTGTTTTTAATTAAAAGATAAAAAAGTTATGCAACAGTTTGTGTGCCAATATTTTCGTTTTAGGAGACGCGCCGTGACAACGTTTTTTCTCGAAGGTGGTTGCTTCTTTCAGGATATTTCTTTCACGGCTTAATAGAGCTAAGTAATAGCTTTAAAATACTTTCTTGTCTTTTTTTAAATCAAAAAAGAAAGTTATGCAGCGTTTTCTGTGTCGAGTTCGGCGGTATTTGGAACACGCCATTCTTTGATAAGGATTTTCTCGCAGATGGTTGCTTTTTTTAAGCGCTCCTTTCGCGAGTCAACAGAGCTAAGTATTAGCTTAAAAATTATTTCTTGTTTTTTTTTCTAATTAAAAATAAAAAACTTATGCAACTTTTTCTGAGTCAAAATCGGCGTTTATTTGGGACGCGCTGTTCCTTAGTGTCAGTTAATCAACGAGCAGAGTACATGAATTAGATAGGCGTTGAAATTGAAACCTCGATAATAAACTGTGAAAAGTACGGTGGAATGTCGATAATCCACTTGCGCAACTGAAGAACGATGAGCAAGAGTCAGGAAAATGTGTGCCGTATCTATTACAGTACAAACGTTTCTTGTTGAAACTATACATTTAATTCCAAGGAAAAATGGAGAATGAAAAAAACATCATTTTCGCGATGGCTGTTGTCCTTAAAATTCTTAATTCATGGTCTCTGAATCCTTGGACTCACTTTCGTTGAGAATGGGTTAAACGTATTCATATTATAAGAAGATTAAGAAATAAAGTAAGGGTCAGTGATAAGAAAACGAGTCATCCGGTTGTCGAGTTAAGTAGTTTAGGCGTTTGAATCGAGGTTTGAACCTTACGAACGTTGGATAACAACCTCGGTTCGTCGTAATTTTTTTTTCCTGTTTAATTCTTCTTGATTCTGATTTCAACGAAACTCGGTTCTTCCATTGCCAACGAAGCTCTTCTCTCCATGTCACCAAACGTGACCAGATGCACGACATATGCAAGTGGTGCAAGTTTGTATTTGTAAATATTATGCACGTATGACACTAATGGGATTCTTAAACTTAAAGCGTGACATGTAGCTTTTAGCACGTACAAACTGGCACGATTATTTTATGGAAATGAAGTTCATAATGTTTTATTTTTGACGTAAATAAGGAAAAAATAAAGAATGATAAGATGAAAAAAGTAAGACCAGAAATAAGCTTCATTCATAAACACGAAAAACATTTTTTCAACACAGAGTAAGTTCTTTCCACTCAGAGAAAAATTTACAATGAAAAATAAAAACGTTTAATCTAACCGGAAAATATACCTTTGCCACCCTCAACACTTATAAAACTACATATTACCGAGACTATTATAAAATGCCTAAAGGCTGAGAACAAAATTTTTCACGATAAAATAGTTTTATTTGATATCTAAAAAAAAATTTGAAAAGTGCAGCCTTCTAGCCTTCCTGGAAACTACCCTTTTCGACACCTTCTTTACTTTTCTTCTTTATTTTGTTTATACTCTCTCCCTTTTAAGGGTTTAAGAATCTTTACAGAACCATTGCATGTTTTCTTATCGGCAATCCTTATATACGAGTACTACCAACTATTTCTTACCTACCGACTTCACCACATTTCTTACTCCTATACGCTTGCGACCTTGCCCTTGGCTTCCGTTTCCTTTTACTACTGCCAATATAAAAGTAAAATTGTAGGTGTATTCCGTAACACTACTTCACTACTCTTTTTCTTTAGGAGACATTTTTTGGCTTTTCCCTACCCCGTGCAACATCAATCTCTCTCCCTCTTCCCCTCTCTCACACCCCCTCTCTCAACTCTTTCACCTTCTTCATCCATTCCTTACCCTGACCATTCCCATTAAAAATCCACTTTATTCTCTTTTCCATACTTTCCCCTTCCTCTTCGTCACCTGTACACCTCTCTAACACATGCAACCATGATTTCTGCTCATACCTACATACTTTACACAGATTCTCCTCTTCATTTATCCAATACCTACGTGCTCTTACCCCCTCTCCCATTCTGAATCTCACCACTCTATTCAATTTTCTCTCCTTTTTAATCTTTTTCAAGTATTTTGGATCCCCCTCCTTCTTCAATCTTCACCATCCTATACCAGCTGTTGCACCTTGACTCCAAGATTTTTTCCCACCTTTCCTCTCATTGCCCTGTCCTCAGCTCTTCCTCTATTCCCTGCCATTTTCTACCCCTCACTTGCATACCACACTCAAACCTCATTTCGCGTCTCTGTTCTCCCATTTCAAACGTCCCGCGTTACCCCTCCTCTCTTTGTCCATAATCTCCCGGGCACACACTTGTGCAATCTTGTTTCCCCCCCCCCCCCCCTCTTAGTTTCTCTTCAAAATTCAAGGATTTTTTCAGTTGCCTGATCACCATCTTCTCTTGTTCTATTTCTTCTCTCAGCATATAACCTGGGCGGCTCCAACTCACCCAATGACCCATCTCAGAAATATCTCATGCAGACTTTCCACACTCTTATGTTCTTTCCATCCCCAAATTTCCACTCCATAACTTAATACTGACCACACTGACACGTCGAAGATCCACACACTCATCCTCCAGTCATCCTTGAACCTTCTCATCCCTATACCCTACACTTGTTCCATTACTTTACTCGCGCACTCCAATCTCTTTCACACCTGCAGCTCGCTTTCTCCTCCTGCTTCGAACCAAAAAACTAGATGGCAGAACTCCTCCACCAACTTCACCACCTTACTATTTGTCTTCCATTCGTACCCTACATTTTTTATTTCTAAAACACATCATCCTAGTAGTCTTACTCGCATTCGCTCATTAATCTTTTTCTCTTACAAACGCTTTCAACGCTATTATCAGATTCAGTCCTTTTTCATCATCCACTTCTAGAACTACATCGTCTACGTATGCTAATGAATACAGTTTGCCTGTTCTCAATATTGTCCCTCCTAACCTAAAACTAAACAGAAGAGGGCTCAACGGGCACCCTTGCCCAAGTCCCATTCCTGTCCAGAATTCTTCCCCTTTTTTTTCTGCTACCCTCACCCTACCTTAGTTTCCACAAATATCTTTTTTATCCTCTCTATCAACCCTTCATTTACTCCTCTCTCTTTCATGGCTTTCCATAACACCCTCCTCTTCACGGAGTCAAATGCTACTTTAAAATCCACAAACAGAGCAACTAGGTCCCTTTCTTCCGCCCCAAGTTCCTATTGACTAGAAAATTGAGCACGCAAATATTACCTGTGGTCCCCATCTCTTTCTTAAAACCCATTTGGTTGTATGGTATACTTCCCTTTTTTTCCACCTGTCTTTCCAGCCTCTTCCTAAGCACTTCCTCGTAAATTTTATAGCCTACTGACACTAGTGTGATACCTCTATATTCCTCTACCCTTTTCCCCTCTACTTTCTTAATCAACGGCACTAACAGCCCTGTCTTCCATTCCTCCATCCACCTTTCGCCTCTTCAAACCTTATTGCAAATCCTCCACATCTCTTCTGCCATCCCTTCTCCACCATATTTCAGTGCTTCATCTTCCAAGCCATCCTCATCTGTTGCCCTGTTTATTTTCAGCCTTGCAATTGCCTCATTGACCTCTTCCCTACTCATCTCGTTTCCGCTGTCCTCGTCCCACGCTTACGCCTTTTTTCTTTCACCTTTTACCCTATCTTCCACGCCTCCATTCTGATTTCCCCATGTATGCCCTTCCTTGCTTTTCTTTCCCTATTAATCACTTCCCATTTCCTTCCTCCTCTTACCGCTTTCTCGACCTCTTCCATGTACCTTTCCTTCTCCCTCTGCCTTTTTTCACTTTACATTCTCTCGTGATCTCTTTTTCTCCTGTTGAGCTCCCATTTCTCCATTTCCTCTTTCCTCCATTTTCTTGCACGCTCTTTCATCCTGTCTCTACTTGCTTTGCATTCGTCGTCCCACAAACCTCTCCTACTCCCCTCTACATCTCCATTTCTTCTTCTCCCTACAGCGCTTTGGTCCTCCATATCTCAATGTCGCTATCACCGGAAAGTGCTCGGAGTCTATCTCATTACCCACTTCCATTCTAACCATCAGCTTCTTTATTCTTTCTTCTGCCAGAGTGTAATCTATTTCGGTGTCCCCTTTACCTGCGAATGTCATTTCCCCTTTTTCATCCCCCTCGGTATTGCCGTTACGAAAAAACCATCCTACCTCTCCCAATAAGTCCAGAAACCTTCTGCCCTCCCGATCTGTTTCCCTATGTTTCGAGTTACTTACGAAGACCTCCTTTTCTCCATCTCACACCCCTTCCCATTGTTCACCGGCCTATGCATTCAGGTCCCCCTCCTATCAGCACCAACCCCTTCTCCTTTTCCTCTGTACATTTTCTTATAATTCTCCATCCTCCCTCTTCTCTTCTTCTAGACACGCATACAAGAGCCACAACCATTTCCTTCTTTACCCTTGACACCATGCCCTTTTACGTGATCCTTTCCCGCTGTTTGTATCTTCCACACACATTCTTTCGGTAATATTTTTTTCATGCCTTCCCACTCCTGCTCATTCATCTACGAGTCGCTCATCATTATCACATCCCAATTTTGCAATTTCCCCCAGAATCCTTTGTCCTTGTTTTTTAACCCTGACACATTCCAAAATGCTACTTTCACGTCTCTCTTTTTGCATTTCTTCTTCTTTCTTCCTTGCATTCAATTCCTCTTGTCGTTTATAACCCCCACCGTAACACCTGTATTCTCATTACCCTCCCCTATTTGCCTTTCATTCACTTCCCGTTTCCTGCCCTTTCTCAGGTCTTTCAATTCATCGTCCCAAATCCAGACCTTTCCATTTACCCATATCCTTGTCTTTCTCAAATCCCTACCCTACCACCTTTATTCGTCTTAGCCGATGCCTTCCGCTCGATTAGCCACTTTCTTTTTCTCTCCAACTACGTCAGATCTTCTTCAATTCTTTCACTTCTTCCTCTCAGCAACTTCTTCTCCATAACTTCATAAGTCTTTTCCACACTCCCTACTTTCACTAAAAATATACATTCTTTCCCTTCCTTCTTCCCTCCTAGTCTCTTTATCCCTTCCACTGTGATTTTGACACAAAAATATTTAATGTAAAATATTTTTAATTCACGAAAAAAATTAACCATGAAAAATGCAACCCTGCAATTTATCCGGAAACTACCCCTTTGCTAGCAACCTCAAATTTTGGAATATCCATATTAAAAATATCCAAAGGTTGAGATAAAAATTCTTTCCAGATAATTTTTGTCGTTGACAAAACATATTCTTGGGTTCAAATTTGTGAAATCAGCAGGAAAAAAATGGCTATCCTCATTTTAAATTAATTTTGTAAAAATTATTATAATTTATTATAATTTTATAAAAATTATTGTTAAATGAAATTTTCGGTAACATTTTGAACCAAACCTTGTTATTCTTGAACCGATTAAGCGATTTTGATGAAACTTTGGTATATCGAATAGACTGAAATAGGCTTCGGAAAATTGAACTAGAATTTCCAAAAAATTTATTTTTCCATAATTTTTAATGAAATTACTTAGAAACAATTAATTTTTTGTTGTATTCTCGACCTTTTCAAAATATGGAAAAAATGACGCTCAACACCAAACCTCCAAGGAATCTGAATCCGCAGAGAAATAATTCGAGCCGCGATTACTTTGGTAATTATGATCGAAATAATGCTGCCCTACGTGGTAAACCAGCGCGGTCACCATCTCACGGCGCGCACTTTTTCCGAGAGCGCGTTTATTATGACCTCTTTTACTTAATCCAAAGTTGATGAAATAGAAAGAATTAACTGTTCACTCTTTTAAAAGCATGATAAGGTTTATTACTTATAATTTCTTACAATAATTCATGGACAACGAAATTTTCTGAATCCGACGTTTCTCTACATCCAATACTTTTACAATCAATAGGTTTGAGAGAATGATACATTCGCGTTCCTTTTACTGTTTTGGCTTTTTCAAAACGTTTTTGCAGTGTTATTGCTTGTTTTTCGTGTTCGGTTTTGGAACAAAACTCGAAAACGATATTATCGAAATATTGTTCTGCCCACTAAAATGATTGATAAGGTGTGGTTATTTGATCATTGACGAACCTTTACAAACTCGCACGTGATGCCAATCTTTTCACAGTTCCTCCTACTTCATCACAGGCACCTTTTCCGTGTGAGGTCGCAAAAACATTCGTTAACAATGGTCGTTTCATTTTTGCAATAGATGACATAGGGATACAGTGTAGCCTGATCATTTGACCAATGATACGACTGAACTGCATCCTTTATCTTGAAACTATAGTTCTCGGCGAAATCAAGGGTAACAGGAACTTTCCATTATCTAAATTTTTCTTTAAAAATGACAAATATTGGGCCGGAGACAGTTTTTTTCGCCCTCACGCGGAAAAGGTGCCTATGATGGAGAGGAGAAACCGTGAAAAGACTGGCATCACGTGCGATTTTGCAAAGGCCTGTCAATGATCAAATAACCACACCTTATCAATTATTTCAGTGGGCAGAACAATATCTCGACAATATCGTTTTCGAATTTTGTTCCAAAACCGAACACGGAAAACAAGCAATAACACTGCGAAAACGTTTTGAAAAAGCCAAAACAGTAAAAGGAACGCGACTGTATCATTCTTTCAAACCTATTGATTGTATATCAATATGAATAATATCGATATCAATCAATATCAATAATATATCAATAATATATCAATACATTTGTATTGAATGTAGAGAAACGTCGGATTCAGAAAATTTCGTTGTCCATGAGTTATTGTAATTGTTTTTTAACCATCATGTACATAACCGTTGTAAAAAATTTTAAGTTTAGACTTTTAAAAGAGTAAACAGTTAATTTTTTTATTTCATCATCTTCGGATTAAGTAAAAAACGTCATAATAAACGCGCTTTCGGAAAAAGTGCGCGCCGTGAGATGGTGAGCGCGCTCGATTACCACGCAGCGCAGCATTATTTAGATCATAATTACCAAAGTAATTGTGGCTCGGATTTTTTCTCGACGGATTCAGATTCCTTGGAGTTTTGTTGTCAAGTGACATTTTGTTCAGATTTCAAAAAGGTCCAGAACACAACAAAAAATCAATTGTTTATAAATAATGAAATTAAAAATTATGGAAAAATAAATTTTTTGGAAATTTTAGTACAATTTTCCGAAGCCTATTTCACTCTATTTGACATGCCAAAGTTTCATCAAAATCGATCAATCGGTTCAAGAACAACAAGGTTTGTTCAAAAAGTTACCAAAAAATTCATTTAACAATAACTTTGCTAAAAAAAAATAAATAATTTTCCAATTTGGTCGAGTAATTTTTATGATCAAATAGAACCGTTTTTTCAACATTTTAATAAAAAATGAGGATAGCCATTTTTTTCGGACTGATCTCACGAATTCTAACCCTCTTTTTTTCTGTATTTTTAGTCCGCAGTTTGGATATATTTTTGTTTAATTTTTCAAGTATTAAGGGTGACGAAGGAGTAGTTTATTGAAAAAATACAAGGTTGGATTTTCAGGGTTAATGTTTTTTCACCAAATCAATTTTTTTTCGTGTTTTGAACTCTTAGTTAAGCTGTTAGGCCTGAAAAAGTAAAAACTTGCAAATTTGAAGCATTCAGAGAAAAACAAGTTACATTTAGAAGCTTAAATACTCTAATAATTTCTAAAGCGGCAGTGTCTACGTGAACTGAAAAAATCCGGCTATTTGTACTGAAATTTCGACATAAATAGTCCCTTTTTCAGGTCCTGCTATTTGTACCGAAAAACTCCGGATATTCGTACCGAAATATCGTTACAAGTAGTCACATTCAGAATATGGTATTAAAAGCGTTCAGAAATGAATAATTTTATATACGAAGAGTTCAGGAAGGAACAATTTGAAATTAAAACAGTTGCGATTCTACAAATCCAATTTGAAACTATAATATGTCATAGTTAATTTATATGCATTATATACCTATATAGTTCAGGTTCTTTGGTTATGCATTATCTGTTCTCTTTATGATAACTTTTCATATATCATAACATTTACTGTTCGAATCCCTACTATAGCAGTTAAGATTCATTTACCTTCCCACATTTCCTTTCACTTCCGCTGAAAAAATGTGAAAAGCCTTTATATTGCTTTTCTTCATACTGCAATAATTATAATTGTTTATAAAAGAAAGTTACCGCAAAATGTGAATGTTCTACTGATCGAGTAAATTCTAAGTTTGTAATATATAGAGATTTCGAGATTTGGTAATGGCCATTCAATAAAGAATTCTTGTAATTTATGTTTATTTGTCTGAAGAGATATAAGATTATCCCAATCCGTTACTTGCGAGACTTTCTCACACTTGCATTAATGCAGCTCACGGTACTTAGAACTCAAATAACTCGATGCAAAGTCATATTCATGCTACCTGGTGCGAAATCGACGGTGGTCATCTAGAAAGGGATTGTTCCGTGTGACTCAAGTTTATTCATGCTTTATACTATAATTACGCAATGGATGCAACGCAAGAGTAGTAGGGGCGTTGTAATAAGTGTTAAACTGAAGAGTAGAGTTCCATCTGAATGACACAATTAAGCAATTAGCGGCCGTCATTAAACTACGTTACTAATTTGGGGGGGGGGGGGTCTCGTCAAAAACTACGATTGGTAACAGGGATGGGGGATCAGTGGAAGTAACGTTACGTGTTTAGATAATGTGTAATACGTTTTTTTATGGTAAATTTAAACAAAGTTTGCGAATTTTGCGAAAGAATTTTCAAGAATTCTTTTCCCCCTGTTTTCAAAAAACTTCCTCTTTTTCCTCTTTTCCTCGTTTTTTCCCTAAAACGCCAACTGTATTAATAGAACACAATAGAAGAAATCCAACTATTTTTGGTTAAAAGTTCGTTTTTTTGGTTGGAATGTCTGCTATTATATTTTTAGTTAGGAATTCATCTCGTATGGTTAAAAAATGTAGTTAGTCTGGTTTAGTAAAATCTAAAGAATCCGTTGAAAATGCAACTACATACTTGATTGAAGGTTGAACTACTTTGTTAAAAATTCATTTTTTTTTGGTTGAAAATTCATCTCTTTGGTTGAAAATTAAACTATTGTCTTGAAAATTTGTTTTATTTTTGTTGAAAATTTATCTCTTTTAGTTAAAAATTCAACTATCTGTTTGTAAATTTATCTTTTTTAATTTTAAATTCAACTATTTTGTTGAAATTTCATGAATTTTGTTGATAATTTGTCTTTTTGGTGAAAAAATAAAAATGATTAGACCTAAACTACTTTGTAAAAAATTCCTTTTTTTTGGTTTAAAATTTATCATCTTAGTTGAAATTTCAACTATTTGGTTGTAAATTTACTATTTTGTTAAAAATTCATATTTCTAGTTGAAAATCCAACTACTGTGGCAGAAAAATTCAACTATTTGGTTAAAATTAAACGGTATATTTGAAAATTTAGTTATTTAGTAGAGAATTCACTTTTTCGTTGAAAATCATATATTTGGGTTGAAAATTCAACTTTTTTTTCGGCATCAAAATTCAACAATTTTGTTGAGAATTATTGTATTTTGTTGAAAATTCGTCTTTTTGGTAGAACATTGATCTTCTTGGCAAAAAAAATCATTTTTTTTTTTTTGTTGAAAATTGAAGTATTTGGTTAAAAATTCATCTTTCTTGGTTGAAAGTTGAAATACTTTGTTGAAAACTAATTTTTCTAAGATTCACCTCTTTGGTTAAAAAATCAAGAATTTGAAGGAAAATTCATCTTTTTGGGTAGAAAATTAATCTTGTTTGTTGAAAATTATTATTTCTGGTTGAGGATTAAACTGTTTTGTTAAAAAACATCTTTTTTAGTTGAATTCAACAAATTGGTAGAAAATCAAACTATTTGGTTCAAAATTAACTTTTGTGTTGAAAATTCATATTTTTGGTTGAATGTCCAACTACTGTGGTTAAAAATTAAACTGTGTATTTGCAAATTAAACTATTTATTTTAAAATAAACTTTTTTGTTTAAAAATCATATTTTTGTGTTGAAAATTCAACTCTTTTGTAGATAATTTGTCTTTTTGTATTCAAAATTCAACAATTTTGTTGAAAATTCATGTATTTTGTTGAAAATTCGTCTTTTTTAGTAGAAAGTTATTCTTCCTGGTTAAAAATTCATCCTCTTCGGCGAAAAATGCAATTTTTTGGTTCAAAATTAATCTGTTTTGGTTGAGGATTCAACTACTTGATTGAAAATTTATATTTATATGTGAAAATTCAGCTATTTTGTTGAAAGTTTAATTCTTTTATTGAAAATTCAACTATTTTATTAAAGGCATCCTTTTTCGTTGAAAATTCAACTTTTTTGTTGAAAATTTGTCCTTTTCGATTGAAAATTCAACTCTTGTAGTAGCAAATATATCTTTTTTGCTTTAAAATTCAACTACATATTTTGTTGAAAATGCAATATATCTCAGCTTGAACTCTTAGGAATTTAAAGCGTTTCATAAACTAAACTCACTAGAAACGCGAAAAACGCAGAATAAACGTGAAATAAGTGTTTAGCCAACGGCTACGTAACTTTCGGGGGGGGGGGGACGCATCGGCGGGTGTCTCGTCGGGGGGGGGGGGGGCCAA
>JAUMHM010000049.1:27664299-27676305 GCA_032362435.1 Melikaiella ostensackeni
AGCCTGAAGTTGCGCACCGAGCCTAGGCTCGGCTCCCTCCTTGCGGAGAACCGCCGCATGGGGGTAAGTGGTTGGAAAGCGCGCGTGAGCATTTGAATGTCAGTGACTGTGATTAGCGGACAGCACTGAGTGCGCGCGCATGTTCGCTTGTTCGATTCAGAGGCTCTCCGCAACGAGGGAGCCGAGCCTAGGCTCGGTGCGCAACTTTAGACTGGGCTCTCCGCTCTCTGTTCATTGGAATGCAAAAAGGAGTTTCCTAAGATTGTCAAAACATCCCATCCTTGTAGTCCACCCGGAAAAGAAAAAAGTACCCTTTTTACTTCATTTCACACTTCTTCCAAATGCCAATAAGATCAAAAACCACGTGATGAATGAAAGAATGTGTTGAGACAGTCGATGAATCCGAATTTGTGAAATGTTGTCTAGAAATAACGTCCAGCGGTATTAGATGAAGAAGCAACATTTTCCTTTTGGTATAAATATAGTAATTAAGTGAACAAATGTGGTTTCTTGGGAATTGGCTACTTTCTGTTGCTTCAGTTTTTCTCAAAAAATCCACTGAAATTACCTTGCTTTTGGCTCAGTACTGTCACTTTCCAATGGAAAACTATTGTTTATTATTCAGAGTTTTAGCTAAGAAATGCATAACTTCGTGAATAACAAAAATAGTTGTCCAATGGAGGTTTGTGACAGTACTGTGCCAAAAGCAAGGTAATTTTAATTGATTTTGTGGGAAAACTGAATATTTGCAGTGAAAACTGTCAAAGTCATGCATTTGTTAATTAAGGTTGTTTGTTTGTTTAAATAATTATATATATTGTTTATTTTCATTCAGTTTCTAATTAAACTTTATTACACTTACGTTTCCTCCAAAAAATGTCAGTTTGAAGCAACGGAAAGTAGCCAATTCCCAAAAACCAGATTCGTTCACTAAATTGTTTATAATAAAAGGAAAATGTTGATTGACATACATCTTCTTGATCAGTTCTCGACCCACATTCAGAAAACCTCCATCAGGAGTTTGAACTGCAATTTTGAATTTTCGGTAGTCTGGGCATGTTTCTTGAAATTGGGACGGCAGTTAAGGGGTTAAAAAAGGTCCATCTGGAAATTCATACGGCCCTGACCGTTTACGCCATAAAAATTCTTGGAAGGGCGTCACGGACATCGTAGGCCATACCCGAGACCAGCGGTATATTCAGGTTCTAGTGTACTTACTTCCCATCACTGAATCCCAAGTAGAAGTTTCCCCAACTTGTCCGAACTTTAAAACGTGGTCCTGTTATGGAAGCCTTACATGGCCCTCGCGATTTTTGAAACCAGGAGAACCCGTGGCCCAGGGCGAAATATCCAGGACAGTTTAATTATCACGCCCAGGAAGTTTTATCGAGGAACTAACATAATTTAGGATATTGTCAAGAATATCTTGTTTTGAGAAATAGGAAGCTGATCACGATGGTCGTACCCGTTAGCTTCCAGACATTGCACCAGGTCAGCAACGATTTAATCTTCAAGGAATTGTAGATAATTTTTACAGTATAAGAGTAATATGTGACCTCTTTATTCGCGATAAGATGACCTTAGTGCACGAGACGTTGCGCCAGATCTTTACAATAAAATTCTACAGGGAGTCTCCTAGGAATTGATGTCCAGGGTCAACAAAGTTGATCCCAAATTTAGTTTAGTTGGTCCCCGTGCATTAGGTATCGCATCACGTCCTTAATATTAATTTCTACAGGAAGTTTCCTAGGAAATGATAACCGGAATCCCCAAAATTGACTTCCCGTGTAGGGTTGGTGCACTGGTTTTGGCCATTGCTCCTCTTGTGGCCACCAGCACAATTTTCGTAATTTATTACGGTTACGTTGGCTCAACTGCGAGCTGACGACGTAGTTTTGACGCGTGACAGTTGTCATACAGTCACAAAGCTGTGGCGACTAATTAAAATCTAATTTAATTGCTAAAAGATATAAGTTTTATCAGAAGTAGTCCAAAGCTTGGAGTATCTTCTTTCGAAAGGTAAGGATGTACGACTGTTATAAATATGATTATTTGTAATTTGAAATTTAGTTACACAGATGAGTATGGTTTTATAGGTTAGGTTACATTTTAACTGTGATTTAATAACATTCAAAGTTGTAAATGAATGCATTTCTATTAAATAAAATAGAATGGCGAAAAGTGGAACATATTTATAAATCTCTTCCAGTTTTGATCAGGGATGGCCAAAACTGGAAAGAATATTAACCCACCTTTGGCCACCAAATTCTAAAAATTTTAAATTGAGATTAAGCTCCACCCAAAAGTGCTTGCACATCCAGTTTCTCTTCTTAACATGTTTCGTAGATGCCCCCCGGGTATTTTAATCCAAGAAAAAAAATTCGTACTACGCGTTTTTGAGAAAAACGATTTTTTTATTTTTAACAATTAAAAATCTCATTTTTCTCAAAAACGGAGCAAAATATGAATATGCAGTTCATGGTTCAAAATTGTTACCCTTCCTAAAATCAATAAAAGTATACCCTTACTTTTTGTTTATTTAGGGTACTTTAACCAATTTTTTTCAATAAAATAAAATAAATCAATTGGACTAAAGTCTAAGACTAAAACCTGAACTAAAGTAGCCTGTATTTTAACAAACTTCAACATTTTATTTCCTAAATGTTTGTTTTTAGTTCAATAACAATGCAAAGAACATGTTGCATGAGAATATTCAGGTTCCTGAGCTTCAAAGTAAAGAAAAATTGGTTTTTATTTCTAAAATTGAAGAAACATAATTTCTAACGATTTGAAATCTCTTTTTTTCGAAAACAACGCAAAATACGAATAATAGTTCATAATTCAAAATTGTTTCACCTTCTGAAATCTGTAAGAGTATACCCTTACCAGATGTTTAGATAGTGTATTTCAACAAATTCTTCCAAGAAAAAAAAATAGAAAAAATCGATTTAAAAGACTAAAATAGCACTTAAATTAATATTGGTCCTGAATTAGAAACAAACGTTTTTTAAAATAAAATGTTGAAGTTCGTCAAACTAAAGCTATTTAAGTCGATTTTTATCAACTATTCCTTTTTTTTTTTTTGAAAAATTTGTTAAAGTACACAAGTTAAAAATCCGGTAAGGGTACCTTTTTATAGATTTGAGGAGGTGGAAAAATTTTTTGAAGTATGAATTGGTGTTAATTTTTGGGTCCTTTTCGACAAAAATGAGATTTTTAATTTTTAAAAATTATGTTTCTTCAATTTTAGAGTTGAAAACCAATTCTTTTTAACTCTGAAAGTCAGGAACCTTAATAATCTCATGAAATATGTTCTTCACATTGTTACTGAACTAAAAACAAACGTTTTTAAAAGCCAAATGTTGAAATTTGTTAAACTAAATGCAATTTTAGTTGATTTTTATCGATTTTTTGATTCTTCTGGTAAAATTGGTTAAAATATACCAAAAGAAAATCTAGTGAGTGCAAATATTTTAATAGATTCCTGAAAGGGAAAAAATTTTAAGTTTGTAAGACACTTTATGCCATCACATCCTTTTATTCCGAAATTATAATTTCTCACCTTCCAAATTATCGTTATGGCCAAAACTGGTGCAAGACGTGGACAAAAGTAGCACATAAGTGGCAAAAACTGTAGAAATGCGAGTCATCTAAATTTTTACATCTTTTCAATTTGTTAATGCATTTTTTTATTTATGAGCGGCTAAAATTCGTGAAAGACGATCTTCAAGAAGTATATTAAACCACTTACTTTCATTTGAAACGTAATGGTTAACTAATTATAAGCATTCAAAGCTGGAAAATTTCATAATGTGGCCAAAACCGGTGCACCGACCCTATTAGGTGTCGCATCAGGTGTTCAAAATAAAATTCTACTGGAAGTCTCCTGAAAATTGATATCCAGGATCACCAAAATTGACTCCAAATTTGGTCTAGATGGTTCCTATGTATTAGGTGTCGCACAAGGTGTTTGAAATAAAATTCTACAGGTATTCTACTGGAAATTAATATCCAGGATCACCAACATTGTCTGCAAATTTAGTCTAGATGGTTCCCGTGTATTAGGTGTCGCACTAGGTGTTTAAAATAAAATTCTACAGAAAGTCTCCTGAAAATTGATATCCAGGATCACCAAAATTGACTCCAAATTTGGTCTAGATGGTTCCTATGTATTTGGTGTCGCACAAGGTGTTTAAAATAAAATTCTACAGGAAGTCTCCTGAAAATTGATATCCAGGATCACCAAAATTGACTCCAAATTTGGTCTAGATGGTTCCCGTGTATTAGGTGTCGCACTAGGTGTTTAAAATAAACTTCTACAGGAAGTCTCCTGAAAATTGATATCCAGGATCACCAAAATTGACTCCAAATTTGGTCTAGATGGTTCCAGTATATTAGGTGTCGCACCAGATGTTTTAAATAAAATTCTACAGGAATTCTCCAAGAAATTGATATCCAGGATTACCAAAATTGACTCCATATTTCGTCTAGATGGTTCCAGTATATTAGGTGTCGCACCAGATGTTTTAAATAAAATTCTACAGGCAGTCTCCTAGGAATTGATATTTCTTTATTTTGATTTAACTTCAGTTTCGTTGCCAGTTTTTTGGAATTCATGTCGGTTGCTTTCGTTGACGTTTTAAATGTTATGTCAGGTTAACCACAAAATATTTTGTTCGCGCGTTGAATTCTTTTATTACTTTTCGGGAAATGGAGATTTGCTCACGAATGTTGGTCACGGATTACAGGAAAGTGCCAGACGAAAATAAATATGAAAACTGTTAATGGATAAAGTTTTTACTAGACGAATCTTCAGGAAAGTCAAAATCACAAGGTTAACTATTTTGAATCGTTTCAAAGATAAGTAAAAATTCTAATTTTTTTCTAATAACTTATTATAATTTAATTAATCTATTTGATAATTTGAATTACATTACAGTTTATTGTGATAATGTGTTTGTAATCTTTATTATCGCAGGTTATAGTTAGGTTTTCATTTAACCTATATTATAATTATTATATTCATATAATTTTACAGAAATACCTACAAAAAAGTCCGCAAGGTCCTAAACAAAATGCGAAAAATTAATTTAAATTAAATTGGGGAAAATATTTGTTCTCCAAGCAGGAAATAATGAAACTATCGTAATAATCCCAGATTATTTGAAAACTATAAAACTTAGAAGAAATGTAATTTGTAATAACTGTGAATTTAATGGAATGAAAAGGTGAGATATTTATATTTATTGTAATATAGTTTTTAAAAAATTTACTTCATAATTAAAAAAATTAACCTAAAATGCAGTAAAAAATTGTTTTAGTGTTTTAAAATCATTGGATTCAAGCTATAACATCAAAATTTGATCTTTTCAGTTTACTTAAAAAATAATAACATCACATTTTTTTATATTCATATATTTATATATTAAAGCATGAGTGAAGAGCGAAACTTTTTTTAATTCAACAATTTTCGTGTAAAATGCAAAGTTGAATTCCTCAACCAGAATATTTCGAAAAGACTATTTCACGTAAATAGTATTAAAATTAAATATTTTTGTTGTAGCGGAAATTTTATTTTAAATAGGAGTACCGCTATGTTGCGATTTGCGAAAATCTTTTATTTCTAATCTTTGTTGAATAAAAAGCGAATATTGAAGTCTGATGTTGGAACTTGAACCTAATACACTAAAAATGGTTGTTCACTTAAGATTGTTTACAAAATTACTAAAAAAAAACAAAACGTAAAAGGAATAAAACAAAAAGTCTCCTATTAATCTTTCAGAACTACCAGTATCAACCCCAAAAGCAGTTTCGATCGTTCCCCTGACTGAATTTGGGATCGACGCTGGTGACCCTGGATGTCAATTCCTAGGAAACTTCTTATACAATTTTATTTCGAAAACCTGGTGCGACACCTGATGCACGGGGACCATCTAGACTTAATTTGGGGTCAACTTTTGTTACTGTGGATATCAGTTTCTGGAATACTTCTTGTGAATTATTATTTTAAGAACCTGATGCCTCAACCCATGAACGAGGATCATCTTGACCGAATTTGGAGTTAATACTGGTGATCTCAATTATCAATTCCAAGGAGACTTTCTATTGAATTTCACTTCAAACACCTGGTACGACACCTGATGCACGGAAACCAACTAGATTGAATTTGAAGTCGATTTTTGTGATCGTAGTTAATCAATTCTTAAGAGGCATCCTGTAAATTTCTATTTTAAGCAACTGATGTGACACCTGATGCACGGGAACCATCTTGACTGAATTTGGAGTTGACGCTGTTGAGCCCAGCTATCAATTCTGTGGCTGATCGGTATAACGACACAACTACAAAAAGCAAGTTTCTGAGAAAATCAACTTTTAGTGTTTAAACTTATATGTAAGATCGAAGAATATAAGATGAGATCTATATTTATTGTTATAAATAGGGGTAATAAGAATCTACTTTTTCATCATAATAAGAATTAAAATACCAGGTTTCCGTAAAATAAAATAAAACTTTGACTTGTGATGTTGTGCAGGGAACTTGACATGTGTCGCTATGCCAGAAATAAATATTTTTTGGGTGATTTTCAGCAAAATTTCTTGAAATTTAGGTTTACTATCAAAGAAAAAAATAAATAAATAAACCTTAACCCGAGGTTATTTCATGACTTTTTATGATTTAAATCTATTTCGTCAACTTTCCACTAGAGCGCTCAAGTCATTAAATCAGCTGTAGCTAGCGGCTAAATTCATGTTATATTTTTTTCTGGCATTAAAATGAAATAATTCAAAACGATTGATCCAACGAAAAAAAAAGGTTGCAGAAGTTCAATCGACGGATAAAAATCGAGAATAAAAGTTAAAATCAACTCTCTTAAAATGTTCGCAACAAAGGATTGATCTTCGTTTGCACAGGTTAGTGTACGAATTCATCATCGAGATTTCGAAAAATATGTTTTGAATATCAATTTCTCTTCAGAAAAACAAAAATGGATCTAATAGCTAATAATTATGCCTCTGGCTCTTCGAACCCGTCATCTTTGGAAGGTGCATAATGGCGTAATGGGTAAAAAAAAAGAATTTCTTTTATTGAACTTCGCATAACCTTACCAAAGAGCGCGCGAGAGGAGTTTGAGAGACTTTCTTGAGTTTTATCTCTAAGAAATTTAGTTGTTATCAACTTTTTCAGAACCAACATGTGTTCAACTCAGCAACATTGGAGAAAATTCTATTTTATACTCAAATAAGTCATATTTTGATGCCCATTCTCCAACAGGTAGTTTTTTTGCAACTATTGAAGAAGTCATTTTGCAGCAAAGATTTTGAAGATATCTTGTATGAATTGATTACAATAGATGTTAAATGCAAAGCCAATGACTTGTGTCGTTATGTCAGGCATAATTTTTCACAGAGCTGACATGTGTCATTATGCTGAACACAATTTTTCAGAGAGTCGTCATGCCGGACAGCCACAGAATTCCTAGGAGACTTCCTGTAGAATTTCGTTTTAAACACCTGTTGCGACATTTCGTGCATGGGGACCGTCTAAACTAAATTTGGAGTCAACTTTAGTGACCCTGGACATCAATTCCTAGGAGACTTCCTGTAGAATTTTATTTTAAAAATCTATTGCAACACCCGGTGCACTAAGGTCATCCTGTCGCGAATATAGTGGTCACATATTATCCTTGGTGTAAAAATTATCCACAATTCTTCGCAGATTAAGTCGTTGCTGACCTGGTGCAACAACCGTAAGCTACCAGCTACAACTTTCGTGACCAGCTACCTATTTCTGAATAAAGAATATTCTTCACAATATCTTAAGCTATGCTAGGTCCTCGATAGAGGTTCCTGCTCGTGGTACTTAAACTGCCCTGGATATTTTGCCCTGGTCCGCGGGTTCCTCTGGTTTCAAAAATCGCGAGGGCCACGTATGGCTTCCATGTATGACCCACGTAAGAGGTAAGGCATCCAGACTTGCGCCATGGTTGGCTCCTTAGTAAATCTCTACTTGGGATATGTGTCATCTTTTAGTTGATTTTTGGAATTGGGAAAGATATTTACCAAGGTAATAGGTATCTGTAGTTTCTGCTTTGCCATAAAGGTGTTCTGATGAACCTCTGTACCATTTTACCACATACAATCTCACGAGCCCTGGTCCAATTATAGGAGGATCCCAAGTTACTAAATATCCCTCGACAGTCGCCTGCACTCTGATATTATGTGGTGATCCCATGAAATCTGATTCTGGGCTTCGAAATTCAGACGCGGCTTTACGATCCGTTGAATCTAAAAATGAGATCAAATCTTTCTTAAAGATCCAAATTTAATCTACTTTCTTATGAAAATTGTTGGTGTACTGAAGAAGGAACACCCAAAAAGTTCACAAATCAAAACTAGACTTCGAGGCTACCTGTTTTTCCCGCTTATTAGAGACAAATGTACAATTGTGTACAAACAAAAAAAAAGAGGGAGAAAAAGAAAGAGTCAACCAAAACCATCCTCACACTCTTTCTTTTTTCCGTCTTTTTTTTTTACTACTGGGGACCAACATGTTTCGAAGCCAATTTTGACTTCCTCATCAGGGGTAATTCATGAGATAACTACAGTTATATATAATGAAACATATGTATAGGGGGGATTATACTGACCCTGAATCGTAAAATTATTTTGAAATTTTTGGTGATCGAATTGGCTTCAGGGTCCAATGATTGAATACAATTCAAATGGCTTCGAAAGTTTCGGTAAACCTTTTGGAATACTTTGAAGAATTTTTGTTAAATCATTAAAGCTTTGGAATCATTAAATCTTCGAAAATTTTGAGAATTTTTGAAATCTTTGAAATATTTGTGAATTATCTTGAAATTTTTGAAACATTTGAATATTTTTAAATCTTTGCTAAATCTTTTAAATCTCTTAACATTTTTTATAAACACTTTTGAGACTTTAAAATTTTTGATCATCTCTTCATCACATGTGTATTCAATGAAGCAACTCGTCATTAGTTCTAAATTTACAAAGTTACCAAAGCCAACCAATCAACAATTGTCGATTCAAAGAAAGAATTGTATAACATTTACATATTGTACCATATATAACAAATTGTAACGTATTGTATATCAACATATTGTATAATATATAATTTAATCAAATTATGTTTCTTAACATTACTAAATGTCAACCAAAAAACAATTAAATTACATGAGGTCAGTTACAAAAACTAATTCATTAATTTATACTTTGGGAATTTCATTTAAATCTTTGCAACCGTTTCAAATAATTTGAGATCTTCGATTAATTCTCGTGGAATCTTCTGAAATCTTTGAAAACTCTTTAAATCCCCTAAACATTTAACAAATCTTGTTATTGTTCTCTTCAAATATTTGGAAATTTTGAAATGATTTTAGATAATTAAAATTGTTATAATATCTTTGTCACGTCTATTAATTTTATGTGAAATTCCTTTAAGCCTTCGAAACCTTTTGGAATAGTTTGAGATCTTCGAAATCTTTTTGAATTCTCGTGAAATCTTTTTATTTCTCTTCAAATCTTTTAAAACCTTTTTGAAAACTTTTCTAATTTTTTTTCTAATATTTCTTCGAGAACTCAAAGAATTTTTGTGAAATCTTTAAAACTTTGAATTATTTCGAGGTATTTGAAATCTTTGAAATAATTGTTAATTTTCCTAAAATCTTTGATACCTTTTGTAATAATTTGAGATCTTTAAAATCTTGGGGAAAAGAAGAAACCTCTTAGAATAATTTCAGATCTTTGAAATCCTTTGAATTATTGTGAAGCCTTTTAAAATCTTTGGAAGTTTCTAAATCTTCGAAATATTTATAAAAATCTTCAATATTTTTGTTAAATCCCTAAATCTTCTGAATATTTTGAGATTTTTGAAATCTTGGTAATATTTGTGAGTTCTGTTGAAACTTTTGTAACATTGTGAATATTTTAAAAATTTTGTTAAATATCTCTAATACATTACAATCTTTTACAACCAATTAGTTCACAAACCTTTTTTACGACAATCAATCAGTTTTATTGATTTTCCAAATATTTTTTCATTTTCACCATTCAAATTGTGGCGGCAGATAGCCATTTTGAATCCCACCTTGGGATTCAAAATTTTCTGAAATCTATAAAAACTGGTTGAATTTTCATCTCTTTGGTTTCTTTAGCTATGTTGTTGAAAATCCGTCTTTTTTGGGTCAGATTTAAAATATTGCATTTTTCATTGAGAATTGAACTTTTTTGGATAGAAATTTTATTATTTGGTTGAAAATCAACTTCTTTGTTGAAAATTCGCCTTTTTGGCTCAAAACTTCAACATACTGCTTGATTTTTTTTGTCTTAACTGCAAGTTCAACTATTTGGTTGAAAAATTTTTTTTTCAACATTATTTTTTTCAATTGAAAAAAAATTCATGTATTTTGTTAAAAATTCGTCTTTTTCTGGTAAAAAATTATCTTCTTGGTTTTTATTCATCTCTTTGGTTTCAAATTTACCTACTTTGTTGAAAATTCGTCTTTTTTGGTTGCGTTCAACTGTATTTGATTTAAAATGAAAATCTTTTTTGGTTGAAAATTTATCTCTTTCGTTGAAAAATTAACTATTTTGTTGACATTTTTTTTGTTAAACATTCATTCTTTCAAACGAAAACTTAACAATTCCATTTTTGGTTTAAACTTTATATTGTTTAGTTACAGATTCAACTATTTAGTTAGATATTTCTCTTTTTCATTTGAAAATTCATGTATTTTGTTGAAGTTACCTGTATGTCTGTTTTGGTTGAAAATTTATCCTTTTTTGTTGAAATTTCAACGTCTTCTAAAATATTTTCTGTTGGTCTTAGAATATTGTAAATTTTCTAGAAGTAGAAGTTGTAACTAGGTAAATCTAAAGAAACACTTTCAAAGAAAAAGAATTAATTTTCAGCGCCAAAGAGATTTATAGCCGAAAATAGTAAAGCTGAAATTTTTCTTCTACACTAAAATTTGAAATTTTCTAAAACATTCCTTGTTTCAGAAATATTATGTGAGCCATGACTGACCTACAACTTTCATTAAAAAATGTAACAACTATCACTCGAAAGTTATGAATGAAGTTTTGTAAAAATTAAATTTGGATATATATTTCTAAAATACAAAAGTAAATAAAAAATTAACGATAGATACTTTTTTCGAGAAATGCAATTAAGAAAAAGTTACATTTCGAATTGATAACGTTAGCGATAACTTGTTACTTTTTTCGTAATGTAACAGTAATGATAACTAATTCCTTTTAAAAAGTTACTTACCCATCGCTGCAAAAAAGACAATTCATATCAACAAGAAAATATGTTTTGACTGCGATAAAAAAAAGATAATAAAGAAACTTTTAATGAGAATATCAATAAATTTAATAAGTCTATCTGAATTTGGTTGAAGAAAGGCTGCCATGCACATATACACAATTAATATATGTTTCATTGTTTATGAATGTAGTTATCTTATAGATTACCCCTGATGAGGAAGTCTAAATTGGCTTAGAAACATGTTGGTCCCCAGTAGTATAAAAAAAGACGGAAAAAAGAAAGAGTGTGAGTTGGTTTAGGTTGACTTTTTGCCTTTTCTCCTTCTTTTTTCTTTTTTGTTTGTACATTTATTGTACATTTGTCTCTAATTAGCCGGAAAAGCAGGTAGTCTCGAAATCTAGTTTTGATTTGTGAACTTTTTGGGTGTTCCTCTTGCAGCACACCAAAAATTTTCATAAGAAAGTAGATTTCATTCCAATCTTTAAGAAATTTTAAAAGAGAGACATTAATGATATTTAATAATTAATAAAATAAAAATAAATAAAAATAAAATAAATAAATAAAATAATATTCAAACATAATATTTTGGTCTATTTTATAATCGAATAAAAAGGTTATTTTTATCAATTGTGCGCCCCGATTCCAGAACGGAACATAACTCGGTAAAGTTGAGGGGAGGTTGGCCCCTGGCAACTAAAAATCGAAATTTGAAA
>JAUMHM010000049.1:27680611-27692576 GCA_032362435.1 Melikaiella ostensackeni
TTGCTTCTTTTAGGATGTTCCTTTCACAGTTTGATAGAGCTCAGTAATAGCTTTCTTTCTTTCTTGAAAGTATTTTCTCGTTTTTTCTTTTTAATTAGAAAATAAAAAAGTTTTGGAGCTTTTTTTGTGTCAGGTCAGACGTTTTTTGGGACGCGCCGTTCTTTGATAAGGGTTTTCTCGGAGATGGGTGCTTTTTTTAAAGCGCTCCTTTCGCAATTCGATAAAGCTGAATAGTAGCTTGAATGAATTTCTTCTTTTTTTAAATAAAAAGATAAAAAAGTTATTCAACTCTTTCTGAGACAAAATCGGCGTTTTTTGGAATGTACCGTCTCTTTCACAAAGATTTTCTGGCAAAAGGTTGTTTTTTTAAAACGCTCCTTTCACGATTCAATAGAGCT
This sequence comes from Melikaiella ostensackeni, assembly GCA_032362435.1. Taxonomy (NCBI): domain Eukaryota; kingdom Metazoa; phylum Arthropoda; class Insecta; order Hymenoptera; family Cynipidae; genus Melikaiella; species Melikaiella ostensackeni. The sequence goes on from JAUMHM010000049.1 coordinate 27,681,010, forward strand.
AGTAATAGCTCGAAAGTGATTTCTTGTTTTTTTTTCTTTTAATTAAATACCTTAAAATTAAACAGTTTTTTGTGTCTTCTGAAAAATTCGGGGTTTAGCACTTACGCCCTTATGCCCCGAGAGCTTTCAAATCTTCTCATTTATTATGATGAAATTAAATAACAATTATAATAAAATTTGAAAAATTAAAGGTGTAAACTTTTCTCAATTTAAGAAATTATCATTTCTAGAGTATATATCTTGGAAAGTAGCGTTCTCGTGTTGTATCCTCATTTTTATCTTAATTATATGATTAATAAAAAGTGTATTTTTACATAATTAAATAAAAAAATGAAAGACCCACGTTCCTATTATATTAGCATGTTTGGGAGATATATAGTACATATGTGGACAAAAACAACGCTGCTGAGAGGAAATATTAGGAAATGAGTGTTTTATCACGTTTCCCTCTACACTGTATCTCATATATTTAATCACTTTGCTTATGTAACGTAATCGTGAGAGGAATTCTAACTCTACGATGAACCTTACAATGCGGCTACGAATTTCATATCCTCTGTAGAAATTAATTATTTTTTAGTCAAAATCTCTTTCAGTGAGAAAATAATAAAGATGACTCATAAAATAAAATTACCATAATTGATTTGACATTGGGTCACTGCTTAGTTTATTTGATATTTTCTGTGGAGTTCCCATTGGAATCTTCCGAAAGTCAACAGGAAATTCAGACTAATTAAAGATTCTAAATATAAAACAAGAATTTGCAAACACTTTTAAAATTGATGCAAAATTTTGGTATTATAATTATAGTACATACTGTAATAATATAAATATTAAAAAAATCGTTATTCTGTAAAATTGCACAGCTACTTCTATATATAAGAATGATTAGAAAATTTCAGGGAATTCGAACAGAAATACTCTGTAAAATTTCATTAAAATTCCAGTGAAGTTTCCATGAAATGTTTCACGATCAAAACTGCGAAAGCATTTGATGAAAAATATCTAGATTCATATTGCATAAAGCAGTCGATTTTCCATTTCCATATTTCTGGTACTAAAATAAGGGATTTTGTATTTCATTCTTTTATATAAAAAATATTAAAGAAGCTAAAAAAATTTATCAATAAGTCATTCAATACTATTCAAGAAATATACAAATATTTAATATTTGTTTAATTTTCAATTTTCCAAAAAAGAAGTGCTTCATCTCTTGTGGCTTTGATAAACAATTTTTGTCAGGACGGCTGAAAAATCTCGAAAAATAAAATTGCCGACAATATAAAAATCTCAAATTGGAAAATTCACGAATAATACAGTTTCCGACAGTGTATAATACCATCAAATTTTTTAATTCTTGAAATGGAAAATTACCGAATAATAAAATATCCAACACTATAAAATTCCCGAATTTCAACAATTAAAAAAATTGTTTTTTAGTAAATATTATTTATTTATTAAAAATACAATAGTGAAATATTTTTGACGATCAAAATATATTATTATTGTGTTTTTAGTAAATAAACAATATTTAATAAAAAACAACTTCTTTAACTGTTAAAATTCGGGAATATTATGATTCGAGAATTTTCTAGTGTCCGGAATTTTGGTTTTCGAATATTTTATAATTCGGCAATTTTCTGTCAGCAATTTTCTATTTCGGAAATTTTAAAATTCGGTAATATTATAAACTGTCGGGAATTTTATTATTCGGTAATTTTCCAATTCCAAATATTTATATTGTTGGCAATTTTATAATTTCGGGAATTTTCTATTTCGAATATTTTGTTTTTCGGGAATTTTGTAGTGTCGGGAATTTTATTTTTCGGATTTTTCAGTCGTTCCTGTTTATTTTCTGTGTGCTTAAAATTGTGCATTTTTCAATAAGAAATGCTTTCAAATTGAAACACCATATTTATAATTGTAAAAATCTTCTATTTTTAAATTGACATTGTTCGAATTTAAAGATAACACTTTAATTAAACAATTTTCACATGCCGAAGTATTTGATTTTTTAAATATTCCATTTCAAAGGTTTTCGATTCAGAATTGTTCAATTTTACATGATTTCAGCTTTCAATTATTTAAAATTAATTTTTCGTTTCTAAGTAGTTAAATACCAAACCCCTGTTTAGATCAAATTCCTATAATTTTGCACAATTGATTTTCCAATTTTATATTTGTAATCGTTAAAAAAAATGTAATTATTTCGAGTCATCCACTTGAAAGGCTCAACATTCTGAAAATAATTTCCTATTTTAAGCTAAAAAACTTTTAAAATATTTCATTCCGATCACTCTGTTATAAAATTGTTGAATTTCAAATGTTTCAAATTCGAAATTCTTACATTTTGATCGGTTCGATTTTTCAAATTTTAAATCCTTCTGAATATTAAAAATTTTTCAATTAGAACTGGTCGTGAATAGTTTAAATTTCAGATTATTAAGCTTTCAACGCTTAAATTGCAGTTACTCCTCATTTCATACGTAAATGTTTGAATTAGAATCAAATATTCAAGCAGTTTAATGTTGTTAAGTACATGGGAAATTTGGCAACTTAACAATTTAGATTCAAATAATTAAATTTTATAGAATTTCAGTTTGAAATGTTTGCAATTTGAACGTATCCGATTTTAAACAAAATAAAAAAATTATTATATTAAAATTAAAAAATTGTTTATAAAAAATGAGGTTATTATATGTTAAACATGCACACATCCCAAATTATAACTGCTATTTTAACTATTTAAAAAGAACATGCGCTAGCTGAATTATTCTTTTTAGAAAGTTTAAATTTAGAATAAATTGAAGGTTTTAAATTTTAATTCCTTTCATTTTAAATCCTATCATCTGAACTATTCCATTTTATATTCAATAAATGGTGGAATATCAAATGTTTAGAAGAGACTTAAGGGACTGTACCACTGTAAAATTCAGAATTTTTAAAATTCAATATTTCAAAAAGTTATGAACCGATTTAGGTTTTCTGTTCCTTGTTTTGTTGGGAAAATTGTTTTCTACAAGTTTTGTATGAAAATTTTTTAAATAAAATCAAAATTGTTGACATAGTTAACGAACAAAATTTTATATTTTTTTGGACTGCGACAGAGCTACAGGTCGCTGAAATCATCCGAAACAAAAAGTCGAACAAGATTAATAAACACGAATAGACTGGCTATCGTCGTACACGGGAATTTTATTTATTTTTTATTTTTGACAAATTGGCGGCCTTTTTTTGTTTTTTGCATTTTTTTCAATTTTCAATCATTTTTTTCGCCGGAAGTTATGAAAAAAATCCCCGTGTACGACGAGAGATAATCTATCTAAAAATACACTCAAAATATTTGAACCAAATCGGATGAGTGGTTTTCGAGAAACCTCTGCCGCAGTGGCAAAAAACATGGTTTCGAGAAAAACGCATTTAAAGTTTGGAGTACGAATTTCAGCCAGAGTTTTGCAAATCAAAATTTACTATTCGAAAAAATGTTCTGGTGGTAATTCTTCACGGATTGCGATATTTTTTGTTTAGAAATACTCAGCATTAAATTTGGAAGATAGTTATCCAGTCCGATGTACGAATTTGTTGATGTGTGCAATTTTGCATAAACAAATCCGTGACGGGGCCATACATAATCATCTGTATCTTTGACAATTTTCGAGATATCAACACAAAAATTTTACAGCATATTTTTGAAACTATAATTAAAAAGGTTGCGCAAATTTTCCTTGTAAAAATAAGCCTGGCAACTGGGCCGGTTTTAAATATTTTTCCCAATCCGAATTTGCATCCTAAATTGACTGATTAATGATAACACAGTAAATCTGAAGGTTTAGTTTTTGCTGCAACGGTATTCATCAGTCGATACGAAAATCTGTATCAACACAACGAAACAAAAGACTCGTACATTATTGGATCATTCTGCTGCAGATCAAATTGATACCTTCAGATTGAGTGTGAAGGTAATATAACTTCAATATTCAAATATTAAGAATTAATATTTTGCTTCTTGGATTAAATTCCTCCGTATTAAACTTTTTAAATTGAGAAAAATCTTATAAATGAGTAGAAAAAAAATGAGGAAGTATCAAGTTATGATCAGAGCACAGCAAAACAGATAAGGATCTTTAAAGTACGTGTTCTCGAACCTTGAACAAATGATCCTGTGAGAGAAAATTGCTTGACAATGTAGGTGATCTTGAGCAAAGCATGTACATAACAGTAGCTAACAGAATCGACTTAGTTAGCTTAGCAGTGACCCACTCCCCTTTTAAGACACATGTGTGATATATTGTGTATACGTATGCTAATGTAAGTTGTAAGTTAAACCTCGAGTTAAACCATGCTCTCTACCATCTACATAGCAGCATATATTTGTTATGGCGTAATTCTTATGCGTCATGCATGAAGACATAAGGGCGTCACATTGTCTGTCCCTAATTTCAACGGAAATGCCTGGAATTAACAAGAGTTGCGAATAAACAAGCGAGTTTCATTGGCATTGAGCCTTGGATCATCATATTTAGCCTCCACGAATTTCCCAGAAGGAAAATTGTGTCAGCGTTTATTTATAAAAATATAATTAGTTTGAACAACAAAATTTCAGATCCCAAAATTTTTACAATTTCTGACTGCTCAATTTTATTAACTTCTTTTACAATATTCGACATAGATTTTAGAAAAACACCACAATTTCAAACTGAAGTATTTCATGTACCTGAAGTTCTGAACGTTTAAATGAACGAAGTATATTTTCCCAATTCTATTTTATCTAGAAATATTTGTTTCCACTACAAATAAAAATATTAGACGTGTGCATTTTGTCGGATCGAATATGGCACTTTCGATTCGAGATGCGTTTATTTTCGGATCGGTTTATTTGATTCGATCGAACCACCGATTGAATGTGGAAAAACCGACATTCGACGCGTCCTAACGTCGGATCGATTTTTTCAATTCGATCGGCCCGTCCATCGAATGTCGAAAAACCGACATTCGATGCGTCCTATCATCGGAACGGTTTTTTTCCATTTGATTGGCCCATGAGTCGAATGTTGAAAATTCGACATTCGACGCGCGCTACATCAGATCAATTTTCTCGATCGGCCAGCCTTCGATTGTCGAAAATCCAATATGCGACTGACAAAAGACATTTTAGTTTTTAATTTATAATTATAATTCTAAAAATCTAAACCGATGCATGCAGAATGCAGATTGCAGATACAGAGAGACATGAGGACAATACTGTGTCTGTCGCGACATATGCATATATAGTCCAACCTATTGAAATTAGAAGGTTTCCATTTTAAAACTTGTTCATTATTAATTTTTTTATTTTAAATTCAAATTTAAAAAAAATTAAGTAAATTAAAAAAATTTAAATTCAATTTGCACAAGTAAAGTTTGTGAAACTGATACTTTACCATTTTGAATGTTTCATTTTAAGTAAATGTTTTTTTTGAAGCCCTTGAAACAGAACATATTAAAATTAGAAGGTTTCCATTTTGAAACGTGTTCATTATTAAACGATTGAACAAGAAGTTTTTGAATGACAAATTTTTTAAGTTTTAATTTGCAAGATTTGGAAAGTTGAAAATTCAGAAGAGTTTAATTTTGGCTGCTTTATTTTGTGGTTTCCTTTTGATTACTTCAAATTAAAAAATCTTCGGCTTAAAAAGTTTGAACTTTTGAATTTCAATTCAAATTTCAATGACCAGGAAAAATTTTGTTGAACCGCGAAAAAACCGGAAAATAACCGGGAATTTTTTTCAGTGATGAAAGTGGTCAACCCTGATCATTATAATCGTATTTTTAAATTTCTTTTTTGATATAATTTACATTTTTGAAACTCATAAGTTTAAACTGAGATTCTTATTTGGCAATTATTCGTTTATAAAGTCGAACTTGTCAATACTGGGCTTTACAATTCATATCCTTATTATAGGTTTAAAATATCACGATATATTAAATACTATTAAATTCATAATTTTTTACTAAAAAACAATTTGAAACCTAAAGTGAGGATATGAATAGTAAGGCCCAGTAATAACAAGTTCGACTTGGTAAGTGACTAATTGGAAAACAATAATAATATTCTAACTTTCGGATTTTTAATACATATTGAAATTATACTCAGAAATTTGAAAATTAAAAAAGCTACAACTTTTTTCTGAGTAAAAAAAAGATGCGCAATAAAATTTAACATCCAGATACATCCTTTAAAAATTGAAATTTGAAAATTTTTTGTAAGCCTTCATGGGACATCATTTTCACAAGAGAAAATTTTATGTGCCCTTATTGCATCCGGGCCCTCAATTATGTGCAATTTCCTTAGATTTTACTCAATTTTTCTAGATAAAATGGGATATAATAAATCTAGAAATTAATTGTATAATCTGCAACGGAGATGCATTTCTGCTAGACTTCCAAGAAAAATTTTCCTAACAGAAATTCTATTTGTTTCTTTTGGTTTTTTTCATGACTCAGGAAGCACAATGGTTCAGCAGTGCAATTGTAGGGAAAATAGGGTAATTTTTCTTCAAAAAAAGGGAATTTTATTTCATTTTTCTTTTTTTTTTGATTGGAAGTACGAATGTACCGCTGGATTCTTTTAATAAAATATTTTTCGAAAATTTAAAAAGAATGAAAGAAAAGTTAAAAAAAGCATGCTCTCGAGATATTAAGTTTCTGAATGTGGGTAAACAAAGTTTGATGTGAGAAGTTATCCAATTTCGAGAAAATCGACCGAAAATAAAAAAAAATCAAATCAAAATTGAAGGTCGCGATATCATCCTATGACAGAATTTTTTTGCAAAAAAATTCGAAAAAAAAAATAACAAAATATTTTTTTATTATAACATTAATATTAATTATATGAATATAATATTAATATTAATATTAATATTTTTTATTACTACGTTAAAATGTTCACTAAAATTTTATTTACATATCTTTTTCTTAAATTATTGCATCAAAAAATGATATTTTGAAAAAATCCTTTTACCATAATGTGTATTTGATTTTTTGCGATGTTTTTATGCAATAAACACATTTTTCATTAAAGTGTGGGTTATCTACTTCTGCACTGCCAGCCTTCATTTGTATTTTCCTGATTTACTTTTTTAACCCGATCCTTTGGAATTTGGGAGCTTTTGAATTACTGCATGGGCTCTAATTTTTTTTTCAAATTTTAAACTTTTAGTAAGATATCTTTCTAATTTGAAACCACATAGTTGAATTGCAAAGGCTTTCAAATTTGATCGTTTTTCAACTGGAAAATTTTCAATTTCAAAAAACTTATTCAAAAAAAGAAGCTTTAATCATCTACTTTAAATTGGGAGATTGAAGAATTATTTGATAAGGATCTTTAAATTTGAATAGTTTCGAATTGAATTCCTTCTAAATTTTCTATTTTTTTATAAGATGCGAATCCTTTCACATTCAAAATTTCAAACTTAAGAGTTGTTACATTTTTTATTAATCAAAGAGCTTCAAATTTGTGAGTTGTTTTTTTTTTGAACTGGAGCCTTTTGAATTTGAATATGGATATTATACATTTATATTTATTGCAAAAGTAGAATTCAAAGTTTTGAAATTGAGATATTTAGGGCTAAATAATATTAAATATTATCAAAATTCATTCTAATTAAAAAGTTTTTGATTTAAAGGCTTTTAAATTTCTTCTAAAGCTTTTAAATCTTTCTCAAATTGTGAGTTTAAAGAATTATTTGGTAAAGGTCTTTAAATTTGAATAGTTTTAAATTAAATTTCCTCTAAATTTTCTATTTTTTAAGATGCGAACTGCTCATATAGCTGCACAAGTATAGATTGTGGCTCGCATTTTTGAATATTATAGGGTATTATTTAAAAAATTAATTGCAGCTTCAAAAAAAGGGGGAAAAATAGCCAACATTCTGAAATATAGGAATTTTAGAGGTTTTTGTGAAAAATAGGGAGAAAAAGGGGAATAGGGGACTGACTGTGATCTCTGATGACTGTGAATAATTTAGAATTCTAAACAAAACTTGAGCTGGTTTCTAATAGAATTTCAAAAAATCACTTTTCCGATAGCGCGCAAAGTCCGTAATTCTATTGGTATCTATGTGGAATTTCAAATACTGTAATCTATTAAGATTTTGCAACTCAGTCTGAATTGGTTTCTGTCCGAAATTCCAAATTAAGTTCCAGTGATAATCCTGGGTAAAAATCATAAGTATGGGATTGATCAATCATTGACTTTCCGAAGTATAAAACATGTATGGCAAATGAGACAATCCCATACTTCAAGTACATATATTGAAATAGTATAGCTAAAGTATAGCTGAAGTATAGATGGAGTATAGTCGAAGTATAGATGAAGTATAGCTGAAATATAGCTAAAGTATATCTGAAGTATAGAATATACTTCATCTATACTTAAGTATAGCTGAAGTATAGGATATACTTTATCTATACTTAAGTATGGCTAAAGTATCGCGTAAAACATGTAATAAAAATGCGGAACGAATATTGTTCGTAAGTGTAACAAAAAAGGCAGTTAATAAAATCTTCATAGATTCAACAAAATTGGTGCTATTTTTACCCTACGAAATTAAATTCGGAGTGTAAATTCAACCTCTCAGATTTTTAACATTATAGAAAATCATCAAAACAAGAAGATATGTATAAGAAGCTCCCATTATTCTTATCATTATTTCATGCGGGTAAGAGATCCAGTAATCTTTGATTCCTAATACTTGAATGAATTTTTTTCACGTTTTACTTAATTGAGATGTTGCAGTAAATATTTTTTATGCTGTAAAAATCATGATTCTGGATCTCTAAGTTCATGTAGTTCAGGTCTCCAATTTCAGCATCAAGAATATATCACTTGTTTCATATTCTCTTTTTCTTCTATAACTATAATTGAGCTATACCTACTATAGCCATACCTTTCCTATACATGAGACATACTTTATTTATACTTCTGACAAACTCGAGGTGTACTTTATAGATATACTTTAGCTATACTTTAGCTATACTTCTCAGATATACTTTAGCAATACTTTTACTATACTTCAACCATACATTGTTATACTTTAGCTACATTTGAGCTATATATTCACTATACTTCATTCAAATATACATGAAGTATGGGATCGTCTCATTTGACATACTTTAATACGTATTAAAGTATGGCGATTTCCAAGATGTTTTCCTAGATCAATCCCATACCAACATTTTTTTTACCCATGATATTATTGGTGAAACTCTATTTGGATTTTCAAACAGAATCCAATTCAGATTAAATGGGAAAATCCAAGTACATAGATTATAGTATTTGAAAATCTGCATAGATCCCAACAGAATTACGGAAAAGATTTCAATAGTTTTTTTTAAAATATATACATTTTAATCAACTAGCTATAGTATAATAATTTTTGGCAATGAGAGATTTCAAGTTTTTTCAAATTCACTGAACTCTCGATTTCACAGTTCTCGATATACCGCCTACCTTGAATTGCCGCTGGCTACATTCGATGATGAGGGGGGTCAAGGGGCCAAGAGAGAGGTGCTGTGAGCTCAGCGGAGTTCAGCAATTTCGTAGCCACAAAGCGGGCCGTTCGAACACCCGCGTGCATATTTCGCATTTATTTTTAAATACACGCGGAAAATTTTCTTTGCATTAATTAGTCTTTATTATTAAAAAAGCTCTATCCTTTATGAAAACAAAAATCTACATTTATACAAAATACAGTTAATTAATATTCTGTATGCCTACTGGAAATGGTTCATACAGCCTTGACTGTTTGCATCGTAGAAAAATCTTGGAAGAGCCTCACGGTCATCGCAGGTCATACCCGAGACTGTAGTTAAATGGAGAGTTGAGTGTAAAAAGAATCGTAAGTTTGGTAAAATTATCATTGATTCGCATTTTCGTATTATATTTCACACATTTTTGAAGAAAAATTGTAGTTTAATTATAATTTTGTTTTAAATTATTAATTAACACTCCTAATTTCTATATTTTTTTGAATTTGAAATCTAATAAGTACGTCAGTTCTCAAACTCAAGGCCTTTAATTTGCTTAAATAAATAATTCATTGAATTAATGCAAAAATGGTAACTTGTCACGAAGTAAGTTACATTTTAAAAGGAACTAGTTATTAGTTAAGGAACATTTTTAACAAAGCAGTTGAATTTTCAACCAAGAAGATTAATTTTCTACAAAAAGACGAATTTTCATCAAAATACATGAATTTTCAACCAAAGAGATAACTTTTCGACAAAAATGATGAATCTACAACCAAAAAAATGAAATTTTAACACAGTAGTTCAACTTTCAACAAAGTAATTGAAAAACAAAATAGTTGAATCCACAAATAAAAGAGTATTATTTTCAACTAAGCAGTTGCATTTCCAAGTCAAAAAGACGAATTTTCTACACAGCAGTTGAATTTCCAACAAAAGAGTTAATTTTAAATCCAAAAAGACAAATTTTTTAACCAAGAAGATTAATTTTCTACCAAAAAAGACGAATTATCAACAACATACAAGCATTTTCAATTAACAAAGATCATATTTAGAAAATTATTGCTATCCCTTCTCTTTTTTTTTATTAAATAGCGTTTTTTAGAAGTCTTCAACTGAAGGCTATCTTTAAAAATAAAATTCAGGGTCTATCTCTGAATCTAGGTAAATTTGCAACATTTGCGAGCTATGTTATTTCGCGTCCTTTTCAATTACAAAAGTCGGTCAATGCTGGTAATTTTCATTTAACTGGGAAAAACAAAATCCGCTTTTGACTCAATGAAGAAACTACGTTTATAGTAAAGCATGGAAGGTTATCTGAATTTTAAATTACACACTGGATCTCTTAGGCTATGGTGTCACCTTCTCTGCCTCATTTTCTCGATAAAAATAGCCAAGAATGTTTCGTATAAAACACACTTTTTCATTAAATTTTTTCAATTTCATCAACTTTATATTTTTGATAAAACTTTTCTTCAACAAAATGTGCATTGTTGTAAAACATTGATTAGGAGGCATAAGCAAGGATTCTAATTTTGAAAAATGATTTCATTTCCTGAATCGATATTAAATAACGAAGATTGACAGATGTTTTGATGTTAGATCGCAAAAACAGTATTTATAGCATAACAACCTGACAACTTCCGCAGGTCTATTTTACACGACTTTTAATGTCAACATAACCAGAAGAAGATTTCAATGACGGAAATTTATGTGGATGCTGATCGAATATTTCAATCGCCTCTTTTGACTCGAGATATGCTTACAAAAATATCTGTGAACTACGAAGTCTCTGAGGAAATATTGTTGCGACCCAGATATAGATTTTCATTATATAACCACCAGTGATGAGTAAGATACATTTTAAAAGGAACTAGTTATCGTTATCGTTACCTCACGAAAAAAAAACTAATTATCGTTATCGTTACCGATTCAAAATTTAACTTTTTCTTAGTTACTTTTGAAAAAAGTAACTATTGTTACATTTTTCGTTACTTTTGTGGTCTAGAAATACACACTGGAACTTCACTTTATTTGCTCTCGCTTTATTGTCTTCCTCG
>JAUMHM010000049.1:27698731-27713593 GCA_032362435.1 Melikaiella ostensackeni
AAAAAAAAAAAAAAAAAAAAAAAAAAAGCATAAATCTCTTATTTCTTTCAACCAGTAACAACGTTCTTCAGATTAATTAATATTTCACTGACAGAAATAATTGATAATTTGTTTTAATAATTTCATATTTTTGATTGAGATAGAACCATTTCTTTGGATTGAGGAACCATATGATTGGACGTATTCAGTACGACCATTTCTTTGAATCGAATAAATTTTCTTTAATCCAATTTTTTTCCAGTATAAAGGTGGATTTTAGAGGTGATGCCGAAATGTGTTACGCAGCCTATAATTCGGAGTATAAAAAAGAAGATTTTTGGCGTTTTTTAATATGCAAACATCGACAATCAAATCTGTCTTTTGCATGTCTGAATAATAAGTCATGTGCACGGGTAATTATGGCGCTAAAAATTAAAATTTCGCAAATTTTATTCGACGGAATATCATTTTTGTCCTCAATAATTAAATTTAAAAAATCGGAAAAAAATTCTTTAATTTCGTGCATATGAACGTTCGTAACTTCACGTACATGGAAGAAGTATCAAAAATATATTTCTAATGAGAAAAAAATTATATTAAATTTCCATCAAAAGCTTTTATTCAAATTCGTATAAAATATCCTTCAAACATAAGAACTCTATATACTAAAGAGTTGAATTTATATTTAATTTCCCGTCTTATTTTTGCAGGTGGTAATTTAGACTTACAAGGAGATGATCAGAGTTGGGGTTTCTCTTAAATCTCAGAAATTCGCTAATAAGAGTCCATTGGATGAATAATAATTTGTCAAAACATTATTTGCCAACGGCAACCCGTTTTCGACAAAATCGACTTTTTTCCAAATTTTTGTCTAATGTATTGAAATGCTTATAAATTAAATTCTCATGTAAAATTATGTAAACATAACATTTTTCTACCAGAAAAGACGAATTTGCAACAAAATACATGAATTTTTAACGAAATAGTTCAATTTTTAACTAAAAAAGATCAATTTTCAACCAAAAAAATGAAATTTTAACAAAGTAGTTCTACTTTCAACCAAGTAGTTAAATTTTCGAAAAAAAATTTACTTTTAAATATAAAATAGTTGAATTCAACCAAATAATAATAATAATAAAAAGATAATTAGAAGAAATTTTTGCCAAAAGAGATGAAGTTTCATATAAAAAAGACGACATTTAACAAAAGAGTTGAATTTCAAAACAAAAACGATTTTTCAGTCAAGAAAGAAAAACATTTTCAACCAAATTGTTGAAGTTTCAAGACAAAAAGACGTCTTGTCTACAAAGCAGTTGAGTTTTCAATTCGAAAATATGAAGATTCAACAAAAAAAGTACTTCCCAACAAAATAGTTCAATTTTCAAACCAATAAGACGAATTTCAAACAAAAAAGGATGACTTTTTAACAAAATTGTTAAATTCTCAACCAAATAATAATATCTTTAGCCAAAACAAATTAATATTCAAACCAAGAAGATGAAATTCAACTAAAATGATGAATCTTTAACTAAAAAAATTATTGTTAACTGTTGAAAATTCCAGAAAAAACAGCGCATTTTTTATGAATTAAAATGTTTATTTATTGAATTCTCATGTAAAAGAAAACTGAAAATTGAATTTTCAACAGTTGAATTTTGAATTTTCTTCTATATTCATCAGTTGAAAACTCGACTTTTAAAAAATTCACTCCTAAAAATTCAACTGTTGAAAATTTAACTGTTGAACACTCAATTTTCAATTTTCTTCAATTTTCAACAGGTGAATTTTGTATTAAAAACAAGTGTTAAAAATGTTATATTTACATAATTTGACATGAGAATTTAATAAATAAAAATTTCAATAAATAAATTTTTTTTATAAATAGCCAATTTTTTCGATAACGGATCGCCACTGGCAAATAATGTTTTGTCAAAGTAACAGTCATCCAATGAAATTTCAGTAGGGAATTTATAAGATTAAAACGAAAATCCCAACTCTGATCATCTCCTTGTTAGAAGATTGTTTAAAAGCTGCACTAAATATTTTACAAAAGTATCATATGTATATAACAAATAGTTATATACATCATACAATTAGAAATGATTTATACAAATATGTGCATATACAAATTACCCAAATAAAATATATAAGACAAAATATTCTTAAGGTTGAGGTTTTCTAACATTGTTTTTATCCTGTTCAATTTCATTTTTATTCAATAATCACCCACATTTAAATTTTGAAATCATAATTTTTATTCAAACATCGCGATTCTAATTTTATTTGAATTTAAAATAACTTAACAGTATAAGAATCTAGATTTATCGAGTTAATATTCGACATTTTTATTACGTGCCATTATAGAATTTCAATAATTTCCAGAATCGTAGAGATACTTTGAGAAGATCATTAATTGTTTAAATAATTGTTTAAAAGCGTCTATCCAAAAAGGGTCTGAGTCCAGTCTTATTCCTTCTGCAATCGTATAAGTTTCTTGCAATAAAAATAATTTAAATTTCTTTTTCGATTCTATAAGCTAAAATTTCAGACCATTCAGAAAAATTCTATAATCAGTATTTAAATAATCAATTAGAATGTGCAATTACTGTTTCTTACATTTTGAAAATGGCATGTGTGTTAGCGGCACCGAATTTCTGTACAAATAAGTAGTTATTTTGCAAAGTAGATTGTTGCGAGACAACAAAAATGACATTTTTTCTTAATTATTGGAAATTCCTTCATTTGAAAAAAGAATTAAAATGAAATATTTTGTGTTTGGGATAAATCGATAGACCATGTTCGATCTTGTATGTTTGTTTATTGGAGTGGTTTAAAATAATTTACAGGTGACTATATAATCTGATGTAATTACGTAATAGAATTAAATATCTTCACGAAAATTATGAAAAAAAAAAATCTAAATTGAATCAAGACCTGAATGATTGTGGAAATTTATTTCCACATCTGTGTCAAAAGATCAAAAGCTTCAAAGCGCCGAAAAATTAATATAGGGTATACCTGTATAATAACTGTATTATTGTTTGAAATTTCAAAAATCAATTTCTTAATTCCCCTATAAAAAACGCCTGTGAATTCTCCGTCGATTAATTATTAAATTTCGATATTTAACGTTCAAAACACGAAAATTTGGTCATGAAGGAGTGACAACAATTTCGCATTGTTGAAAATAGATTCTGAGGTTTGGAAACTTTTTCCTTCTCAATACCTCAACGAATTCATATTTCCGTCATACACAGTGACAAATAATATAAATATCCAATTGTTTCCTCCATGAAAATCAACAATAACGTACAAAAATCGACTGAGACATTTGAAAATCGTGCAAAATTACTCACTTTAGATGATTTTGTTGATTGGCACGAACCACAGGAAAGAAAGCAGGATTGAAATCGTTCCTTTTCTCGCCACAAAATATCATCCGGAAAAACTATCATAAACACTTTATCATTCGCGACCACACAAACGCTAAACTTATTACTAAAAACTTGATAATGAATAAAAACCACGATTTCGAAAACGCACCGATTTATTCCAAAAGCGACACGTTTGACACTGACAAAAAATGTTCGAAATCGTCTTTTTAAAATTTGACCGTTGGCAGCGTTGGCAGCAGTGAAGGACGATTCGTTCGAAACTTCTGATTGGTTGTTTTTTGAGTCTTCAACTAATCAGAAGCAATGTTTGAATCATTTAAAAATCGAGTGGAATGAAATGTTAACAACCCCGAATTTTATTATAGATTATAGACTATTATATAGGTAGAGGTTATCTTGTGACGAAATATTACGCTAAGATCAGATTGTACGCAGTTTACTTTATAAATATTTTCCAAATCTGTGATTTGTAGGCAAGAATAATCATGTTACGCACTGGAGTGAGAGTTGTCAGGAGTGCATTGAATGTCAGGAATTATGCAAATGCTCCAGCTCAGGAAGCCGCGATTTCCGCAACATTTAAAGTCCAGGATAACAAGGATTTCAATGATCGGGTGAAAAATTCCAAAGTTCCAGTCATCATCGACTTTTTCGCAACGTGAGATAATTCATTTATATTTACCTGTACAATTACAGCTAAGTTTTTTTGTTTTTTCGTCTTAACATAACCTCACATTTTAACCTTTGTTATCATCTTTTATGTTTTACGCATATACCTTAGAAAATTTTAGAGTTCATACTTCATATTTTTTTTTAGTATCAGTATTCAGTCGTCACAGTACCTATTCGAGTTAAAAAAGGTGAATAGGTGATGTTTTTTCGAAAATAGGTGACCGAAAAAAATGTATAAGCAGAGGTAAGGATATAAGTCAAATAAACATGCAAGAAGTTGCCTTTCTCTCATGTTAAGTCAATAGGAAACTTCATGGACCTTGAGGCCCAGGTTAATATTAACCAATATCTCTCAAATTTTGATATAATTTTTTGTAGCATTCGAAAAAAACTAGAGGGTGAGGTAAAAAAGTGATTTTAAAAAATAAGTGACCATTCAAGACTCAGGAATAATTACAAATCATTTTCCGGAATTTAAAAAAATCTTCCCGGTCATTTAAATTTTAAAATTCAAGCTTTCAAAACTGAAATTATAATTTGAAGTACCTATTCAAATAAAATTATCTGAATTTACAAATCTAATGCGGAACAATTCTATATTTGAACTTTGAAGCGTTTAAAGTTGAAAAAAAAATTAAGGACTCTCCAAATAGAAAATATTTAAAGTTGTACGTATACTTCAAAAGTAGAGGCCATCAAAATTGAAAAATTTTTATTTCGAGGTCTTCAAGCAGAAAAAAATTGAAATTGAACATAGAATGTTGAAACACTGAAAATTGTTCAACTGTTAGGATTTTGAAGTTGAAATTGTCTCGGTTATAAATAATTTTAAAGGATTTCAATTGGAAATTTTACTCATATATGAATTTTTTCTAAAACTAATCAATTTTTAACGTTTGCGATTTAATTATTCAACCTATTAAGACTTTCAGTTGGAAATTGTACAATTTTGAACAATTTAAATTTCAAACGAGACGGTTTTTAATGCAAGCCATTCAAGATTTTTCAATCTAAAAATTGTTTGAAATTGAACGCTTTATCTTTAAAATTGTTCCGCGCAATTTGAAATAAAATTTTATTATATCATTTTGAAAGATTTGATTCATAATTATTCAATTTCACTTGCTACTATAGTTTGAAATTGTGCAAGTTATAAAGTATCAAAGTAAAATGATGAAATTTTGAGCATCTTCAATTTAAAATTATTCACCTATGAAGGATTGCTAATGAAAATTATACAGTAACATTTAAATACACATTTCTTCAATTTCAAATGCTCCTAATTCAAAATGGTTCAGTATAAAAAAATTTAATCTGGAATTTTTCGATTTCATAGTTTAGAAATAATAGTTATTAAAGTATTAAAAGGCTTTAATTTCTATTTCTGTAACTCTGAACAATTTCAATTTAATACCAAGCAATTTTGAATGTTGCAACCTAAAATTGTTTAATACTTATTAAGGCTTCCAATTTGAAATAAAATTGCAGAATTTTAAAGAGTTCAATTTCATTTATTTCAATTATTAAAGACTCATATTCAATTATTGTATTTGAACAAACGTGATAAATTTATAGAAGGGTTCAAACAACTATAGTTGAATTTTAAACACTATAAAATTTATATGATCTAATTCATCGTGTTTCGAGCTAAAATTATTGAAATTTGAGTATTAGGAATAAAAAATTCTTGAACTATTAAGACCTTCATTTCTAAAGTATGCTTTTGAGAAATTTAAATTTTATATCTAACAATTTGTATATATTTCAAATTAAGAATATTAAATTGGGAATTCTTTTAATTTGAACCATATTCTGAACAGTAGGCTAACAATTTAAAAAAAGGCAAAAAAAGAAGTAAAAAGGCGACGCGCCATCCGGCTTAAAAGTAAATAATCAAAATGGCATAGTTTCAAATTTTTAACGTCCTGAATTTAACATTTAGGAAATTCAAGATTTAGAAAATTAATATGGTCAAATTCAAGCTTTCAAAATTGAATACTTTTACAGTAAATAGTCTTAAAAATTCAACAATTTGAAGTTAGATGTGTTTAAAACTGTGAATCTTCCTTCTTGGAGTTCTGGCTGAATAAGTTCTTCTTTCAAAACTTTGAGAATTAAAAAAATTCCCGACCAGAAAATTTTTTTTGTCATTTTCCGGCTTTCTCCTGGCCTTGAAAAAATTGCAGCTCATTGCAACTCACACGAATTAACTCCAAGGCATTTTAAACTGCAATTTTGAATCAAACTTTAGTTTTTCAATTGAAAAAAGGTGAAAAATTTCCAAAATGTGTAAAATAGGTGACAAGTTTTAAAATAGGTGACAAAAGGTGAATAGGTGACACTCTGTGATGACTGTATTCTTCTTTATTTTAGACAACTTGGAAGTATTGGCGTTTCGATTTAGATCATTTTTGGTCAGTTTTAAGGAAGTTTTGAACTTTGAAGTATCTAACAATTTTAATTGTTGTCTTTTTGAATATATTTAGTATTATTATTTAATGTTTCATCGTAAGCGATTCATTAGTAACTTATCAAATACTTTTTAGCGTATATTAAAATATAATGTACGTTTTTTTAAATATCTTACAACAAATTTCGAACTGCACGCTCTCATTCACTTTCTTATTTGGTATGATTATACTTTAATATTTGTAAAACAAAATAATATTTGATATACCAGAAGGCAAAAGAGTTCTTTATCGAAACAAATTAAATTTTAAAGAATGGATTGAATTTTTTAGAAATTGTTCAAAATGCTCTCTTCATTCAGAGCAGTGAATTCGAAACCAAAAAATTAGAATTCTATTGCTTATTATCATTACAATTTTAATTGCTTACATACCTAACTTACAAATTCCAAAGGTTATAAATTTTTATTCGAATATAAATAAGTTCAGAGCTTCGCATTCATCCTTTCTAAAAAAAGTTACTTTAGTAAATTTTTTGCTGCCCAATATCTATATTAGGATATAAAAAATCAAATTTTTATTTTATAGGTGGTGCAATCCTTGTCGAATGTTAACGCCTCGAATTGAATCCGTAATAGCAGAAAAGCAAGGAAGAGTTCTTCTAGCTAAAGTGGACATAGACGAAAATACAGATCTTGCTCTTGACTACCAGGTTTGTTAATTAAAATTATATAAAATTCATAGAAGTTCCCTGTTTACGATCAATGTCAGTTTACGACGTGACTTTGAACACTGCACTTCGTACTGATGGAGAATTTTCGCTGTTAAAATTAAGTTTTACCGTGAAACTGTAATTCTAATCCTTTTCTCACATATTGAAAAACTTGGAAAAAAATCGGATTATTTTCTCAATGTTCTATTTTTCAAATTTTAGTAATTAAATCTATATGAAAAGATAACTTCGTAATTTAACTTTGTGTATGAATTCCTGACTATCTATTTTGTGTCGTGACAAAATTGAAACGTATGTTCAATTAGTGTTGCGGTAAATGGTGCAAAAGATTAGATTATAATTTTTGAATTTTTTATACAAGAAATTAATTTTTGTCTACTCTGATTGTTCCTCTTTGGTATTATGGAGTTCAGTGTAATTGATAGAAATTGGAATGAATGTGATTGGGGAACCAGTTAATAAATAAAAAATATTTAAGAATTTTATGCGACTAGTAAGTAACTGAAATTGGCTGTATTACAGAAAGAAATTTTGATGAAATGTAAGTTTCATGGGCTTAAAAAAAAACGTTTTTTGGCATAAATAAGAATGTTGAAAGATTGTCCAAAGGACATTTGATATTAATTTCTTTATTTTTAGTTTCGGTAATAATTGGTTTCAATTGATGCAGGTTTCATTATTTATGACTTATTTTTATTATTATTTATTATTTTTAAATTACCCCCGATGACGAAGTCTAAATTGACTTCGAAACATGTTGGGTGTCTAGTAGTATAAAAAAGACGGAGAAAGAATAACGAAAGAGTGAGAAGTTGCTGTGGTTGATTCCTTCTTGTTCTTCCTCTTTTCCATTTTGTTATACATTTATTATTGTACATTATTATTGTATATTTGTCTCTATTGAGCTGGAAATGAGGTAGTTGGAAGTCTATTTTTGATTTGTGAGTTTTTTGTTCTATTTTAGTACATAAAAATATTCATGAGAAAATATATTTTATTTCGATCTTTAAACAAATTTTAAAGGCGAGACATTGAGCTCAACACTTATTCCAATCTGCAGGGTTGCCTACGCATACCCGTAACATTTTTTTTTTATTGAGGCATTAATGTTTACCTCAATTTACCAAAATATTTCTATTTTCATTTAAATATTGTTTTCAAAATTTGATAAAGTTAACAATTTTTAGAAGTATGTTATTTTTTGGATTATTACCTTCTTCCAATTTGAAAAATGGAATAATCTAAATAGATAGGTTCTAAATCAACTTACAATAATCTATCAACTACATATAAAAATAGAACATTTTAAATTTGTTTCAATAATTTTAACATTTTATAATTTACAAAGTTAGCCAAAACAAATTGGATTTCAAAAAACTTGAGAATCCAATCATAAATAGATGTAAATTTAAATCTTTCTTATTATATTTTCTAACATAAATTCAATTTTTCTTTTAAGGTTGGATCAGTACCAGTTTTGATTGCAATGAAGGATGGCAAAGTCCTCGAACGAATTGTTGGTTTACAGGACACAGATAAACTCCGTCAATTTGTGGACAAATACTCGGAAGCAGACAAATGAATTTTGACTCTTTTGTTATGCTTTAGATGAAAAACGAATTTTTATAGCTTATCTTATACCTCACAGCATAGTCAAATTCTATCAATTCAATGAGCGTTATAAGCTGCGATAATAATTTTATAGGTCAGAATTTATTAATGTAATCGTGTGGAGTAAGATATTATTTTAAATAAATTTTAGACTCTAAAACTGATTTATTTCGTTCCTCACAATGTAAAATATATTAAGAAAGTATCGATACAATATTTTTGAACAACGGATTAATATAAATACATGCAATCTTGTTCAAAAATGATTCTCGATTAAAAACAGAACGTCACTTTGTAGCTTCCTCGACAAAAATGAAAAAAGCACCAAATTTAACTATTCCATTCATACTTATACTAATTTTCAAGTCTCTGTCGGCAAAGCTTGTAATAATTGTCTGGCTCTCTGGTATTCTGTGGATTCCACTGCGTCTTCCGATTCCTCAGATAGTTCCTCCACTTTTTTTATTACTTCCATAGCTTTTTTTACTAGTTGATCTTTCACCATTCCTTTACATCCTTCGAAATATTCCAGAACAGTTGGATATAATTTTTCGGGCACTAGGTTTTCATCAAGAAGATTATTCACTAGCCAGATCTGCTTCACTTTCTCAAATTTCCATTCGCTCTTCGTATGCTTCCACTGTAACAATATCAGAAAATAGAAATGATTTAAAATATTTTTTTTTAACTTTTAATTTAATATAGATTAGTAAATTACCTTAGAAACATAGTTCAAAGCTTTTGTTGCAGATTCATTTTTGGTTGCCTCACGTTTTTCTATTTCCCTTAATTTTTGCTTTTCCTTTTTTAACTGTCGTTTGGAAGGTTTTTTCTTTTTCTTGACACCAAGATCGTTTTCTTCTCCATTTTCTGCAGATTCTTCTTTTGCTTCTGTCCTGACATCACTTTTCTCTTCCTTAGGTTTCTTTTTCTTCTTTTTAACTTTATCATTTTCAGTTTCTTCTACATTTAGTGTGACTTCACTTGCATCTTCCTGCTCTGCTTTTAATTTTCTCTTCTCGTTCTTCGATTTCTTTTTCTTTTGCGATTCATTATCATCTATTTCTTCATTTAATTCTTCCATTTTCGCTTTACTGGTTTTAGTCTTCTCTTTCTTTGACTTTTTGCTTTTTATGTCATTTAAACTAAAATCATTCTCGACTCTTCCATTTTCTTGAGAAATTTCGTCCTCTGAATTATTCATGGTAACCCTAAAAAAAAAGAAAACTTCAAACTTTTAATAGAATATTACAAACTAGCAATAGTATACGAGCGCTACAGCGCGTGGGAAACATTACATTGCCAATTAATAATATAAAAATATAAAACAAGATTACTATGAGTCAAACTTTGAATTGTACGGTTTAACCGCTTTAAATAATAATAATTTGAGAGACACTGAGTTTGAAATGTTCAATTTAGAACATTATCAAGTTTAAAATAATTTTTAAGACAACAATTTTTTATTTCTTCACAAATTAATCTGGAAAGGGGCTTGGAAAATTAGAAAGCTACTTTTAAAATATTCAGTTTTTAATGCTTTCTCGGAAAGTGTAGAATTTTAAGTATTGCTTTGAATTGGGATTTATTCAATTATTTAAAGTTCTTACTTTAAAATTGTTCAACTTCAAACGCTTTAATTTGTATCCTCCTAAGAGCCTTTTATTCATCCTGAAATACCACCTCCTAATCAATATGCCATATATTTTTATCAACTTTTCAAATAATTTTGTATTGCTCTTTTGAAAAAATATTATAGAAAATTCAGTAAAGGCCTATAATAATTTTTCTGTATTGGGTTTCCTATAATTTTCTCGGAATTATAGGAAAATATTATAGAAACTATTATAGGCAAATCATTACAGAAAATTCAGTATAGAAAGAAATAATATTAAAATATTAAACGAATTATTGCAGGAAGTACAGAAACTATAAAACTTAGAACATTTTCAAACTTTAAATACATAATTCAACTTTGAATGTCTAGATCTTGCATAGTTTAATTTTAAGGCGAACTTATTTTTAATGTTTTCACAGAATGATTTCGAAGGGGCTTGGAAAATTAGAAAGCTCAATATTCAGTTTTTAATGCATTTTCGAAATTTTTCAAGTATGCAGGATTTCAATTTAAAGTTATTATAATGTGAAATAGTTAAATTTCAAATATGCATCAGTATTAAATTAGTCATTTTGAATGTTTCATTCCGATATTATTAATTTTGACATTGTGTTTCAAATATTAAAACGTTATTTCATTTTTGTAGATTTGAAATTAAAGTTTTCAATTTTGAGAATATCTAACTGCATAATATTCACCCTTAAACGTTCTATTTTGTGTGTACAATTTTTAAAGTTTTATTTTGAATCTGCAAAATTTTTATTGCTCTAAATATAAAACTCTTAATTGTAAAAAAATAAATGGAAATTTTTAATTATCATTTGATAATGATCACTTTCAGTTTTAAATGCTTAGTAGTGAAATTATTAAAATTGCTATGTCTAAGAATAAAACTTTCTGCATTTTTGTAGCTGCAAGTCTTTGAAATTGTACAATTTTTAGTATTCCTCATTTACAGGTTGTTTATTATCGAAGGCTTTGAATCGAGATTTATTAAATTATTTAAAGTTTTCAATTTAAAATTGTTTGATTTCAAACGTTTCAATTCGTATTATCCTAAGACGCTTTCTTTCATCCTCAAATACCACCCCCTAATCAATGCGCCATATACTTTCATTAACTTTCAAAATAATTTTGTATTGTCTTTATGAAAAAATATTATAGGAAAATCACTATAGGCCCATAATGATTTTACTATAATGGATTTTCGATACTTCTTTCGTGATTATAGGAAAATTTTATATAAATTATTATAGAAAAATCATTACAGAAAAATCAGTATAGAAATAAATAATATTAAATTTTGAAAGAAATATTGCAGAAAGTAGAGAAACTATAAATAAATGATTTATTTTGGACCACTCATATGAAAGTACATAAAAATTGTGATAATTTATGAGAATTAATAACATTTTAAAGAGCTCTCTTTGACAAAGCTATAATGAAACGTAAATACTGTTAGTATATTTTTTATACAATATATTATTTTAAAAGATAATAAATATATATGACACATATGTGTCATATATTTTTATTAACTTTTTTTACAATTTTTTTCCTAGATCATCATTAATCAATATTTATTAGCAATGATCTAGGAAAATCATATTCAAAAAAAGTTAATAAACTTCAATATATTGCAAAAATCTAATTTCACTACTTGGGGGATGGTTTTTGAGGATGAATGAATAATATGTGAAAGAGGATAAAAATGATAAAGTTCGTGAATTTAAATTGGACACTCTGCAATTTTGGACGTTTAAATACAACTACTGGCTTTCGAAAAAAATTAACATCAGCAAATTTATTTATTCAGGCTTTTAGTTCTTAATATAGAAAGCCTACACTATGTAAATTTAAAACAACATAAAATATTTTGGACATTTCAATTTAAAATTAATTATTTGATTAAGCCTTGGTTTTAATTACTTTTTTAAAACTATAAAGTATAGTTTCTTTGAATGATAAAATTTCAAGATGAAACCAAACCATTTTCAATTTTTGGATACTTGCTTTCAATTTAAAGTTGTTTAATATTAAACGATTCCAGTTTGAAATAATTTAATGTTTCAAGTTGAATGATGATCAAGAATATTTAAAAGTTTTAAATTAACAGTTTTGAAAGATTTTAAAAGAGGGGAAAGTCATACAACTTTTATAATATTCAAAATCATTCTGACCTTTTTATTCAATAAACTAAGAAGGTTAAAGACTCCACTCATGCTTAAAATAAAAAAATTGTAATTGTAATAGATTTTTACAATTTAATTATTTTTACTAAAACTGATATTACAAGTCAAAAATGTTAGGCTTTTTATTTATTCCAAGTATTTGGAGTATGAAAAAATGAGAAACTTATTACATAAATGTAAATGAAAATTAAAGAAACGTAGTAAGTAAAGCGCAAAATACATTCATTTCAAAAATATTAGTTTTCCAATTATTAATTCCATTTGGTTGTAAAGTTTCGAAGATTTGAAATTCATCCCAAAGAATTTCATATATTATCAACGTTATCAACTGAACATTATTTCATTTTATACTTATGTATTTCTCAACTCTAAAAAATAAAATGAACCAATTTAAAGAATAAAAAACAATAGCAACTCAGCGAACCAATTTCATGCTGCGAACGGAATGTATTAGATACGAACGCGTACGCTTGTAGATTATTATTACTAATATTTTTATGGAATACTTTGAATCTAAAAAATTGTGAATTTCGTAAGTTTCAAGGTTTTAGAATTATGTTTTAATATTGCAGAAGCTTTCAGAATAGTAGAGTTGAGACTGTATGTCTGTTTTAAAATTAAGAAAGACATATCTGTTTTTAAATCTTTGGTTCTTTGAAATCAGTTTTCCTTCAGCAATAATTTTAAAAAAGCTTTAATCGAAAATCCGTGCTTAAACACGTGGACTGATAAAAAGACAGAAAATCTAAAAATCTAACCTTTCATTTTTCAGCTTTTTCGGCGAACTTTCTTCATTTGCAGGATTTGAAATATTAGACCGCTTTTTACATTTTTGCCCCATTACAAAATCAATCGCTCTTAATTTCGTATTAATAATCTTATTCTATTTATAAGGATTTTTGTTTACTGCCTTTCCTGCATAACTGTGCACAGCCATCTACCTCTTGGCTCAGAATACACTGAATCAAAGCGTCGTGAGGTTTGACTGGGGCCGACAGGTGGCGCTAATTGTTCACGAGGCCTGATTTCAAAAAAATGCATGGGGAAAAACGTAAAAATTCAATTTTCTCTGAATAAAAACTTTTTGATCAAATTTTCTTTCACGAGACATTAATCTAGAAACTTTTAAATATTTTTGAAAGCAATAATTACTACCAAAAAGGTGAAATGCTCGAGCTTTGGACGAAAATTCGCTTCGATGTATAGAGGGAAGTTCAAATCAAAGTTCGGTTATCTCCATATAGATATTGATATAAATATTTAGAATCATTATTAAACTGAAATATTATATGTAATAAATAAAGAAATGCATATATAATAAATTAAAATTTAAAAACTTAAACATATTGTTTTGAATTACAGAATAATCACACAAAACAATGATAAAATTTTAAACTAGAATTATATTTCTTTATTTTAGAGTTTGTATTTTAGATTTGGAAATTTCTGGCTGCAGTTTCTATAAGAATGG
Source organism: Melikaiella ostensackeni (assembly GCA_032362435.1). Lineage (NCBI taxonomy): Eukaryota > Metazoa > Arthropoda > Insecta > Hymenoptera > Cynipidae > Melikaiella > Melikaiella ostensackeni. The sequence goes on from JAUMHM010000049.1 coordinate 27,712,811, forward strand.
CCTTTGCATAAAAAAATTTCACACAAAAACGAACATTTTATCAAAGTAACAAAGGCGAACAATTTATAAAATTCCTTTATTAGAATACAAAAAAACACAATGAACGAAGATCTGTGTAATAAATAATAATACCTTACAGTTTTGTACTATAGTGAGCGTTTATAACTGCACATATTTTAGCTTATAATGCTTCAAGCTTTATCACTTTTTTATTTGTTTCAAGGCGTTTTATGTATATTATAAAATATATAAAGACGAAAAACGAAGATGCTTATAATAAATAAATATTTGTATTTAAGTCGGAACAAACAATAAATAATTATTTTTCTACTAAATTTGGAAGTTTTTTTATAATAAACTTTGCATCAGATTGTAGAATAACTTTGTATTCAATATTCATCAATACTTTACAGTTTTTTAACTGCACATAGATATTTTATCTAATAAAGTCTCAAGTTTTATCACTTTTTTTTCAAAGCGTTTTAAATATATTACAAAATATGTAAAAACGAGAAAGGAAGATGCTTATAATAAATAAATATTTCTATCTGAGTCGGAACAAACAATAAATAATTATTTTCATACAAAACTTGGAACTTTTTTAAAATAAACTTTGCATCAGATTGTAGAATAACTTTGTACCCAATATTCATCAATACTTTACAGTTTGTTAACTGCACATAGATATTACATATCATATAAACCTCTCTTCTAACTATGAATTATGTATTACTTTTGATTACTAAATCTAAATCTAATTTAATCTGTCTCTAAATCTGTAAA
>JAUMHM010000049.1:27716734-27732927 GCA_032362435.1 Melikaiella ostensackeni
AATTTGTACGCAGATTATAATGAAATACATCTTTTTTATCAAAAAGGTTTGAGGTTCACTGACTGAAGCTCGTGAGAATGACAAAAAATGAATTTGAGAAATTCGAAACCTTAAGAATTTTTATCACTCAAATTTGTTCAAACACGGGGTGGTATCTAGTTGATATAATTCAACTGAATGTTTATAGCTATCTCCGTACAAAAATTTTCATTAAGAATTGTTTTAAGTTTTTAATTTTTCGTTTATAAGTAAATTTTTTTCAAGTATTAATAAGAGTATAGCAACATAATAATTACCAATTTTTTTCATTTTGACAACATGTATTGATTGATATCTTTAGAAGCACTCTATGACCAAATAAAGTTATGATATGCACAGATTTTTAAATTTTTCTAACGTTTGAAAGAGAAAAACTTTCTTAATTTGGGAATATACCAATATTGTAATTATTAAATTAATTCGTTATGATGAGACAAATCGATTGACATACTTAACAGGTCTGTATGATAAAATAAAATTATGATAAATACAGATTTGTCAATTTATTTAACGTTTAGAGAATGAAAAATTCTCAATTCTTGAAACACATTAATTTTTCAAGCATAACATTGATTCGTGTGGATAAAATAAATCTATTGAACTATATAAAAACCTTCTATGGCCTATGAAAAATAAACAATAAATGATAATAAGCAACAAGAAATTAATAAGAAACAATAAATAATAAAAATCGCCTTTCCCATCCTCTCAGACTTCTTTTACAATCCAAAATACTCTTATTATAGAAGTCTTTCATCATGATCATGGAAATATATCTGCCCGATTTTTGTCAAAGAATTATTTCCTTATAACAAAACAATCTTCTATGAGAAATCACAGTGTTCATGAAGTGACCACAATTAAAGATGCACCATATAATACACGCGCCCACCAAACTACAATGCAGCGGTTTTTTAATTATATTATATATAATTTATTACACATTATATAATAATTTGCAATTGAAAGAAATTGAACAATTTTAAATTGAAAACTTTCCAAACTTAATAATTTCGATTTTTGAATTTGATGCAAATTCAAAATTAAAGTCTTATGTAATTGTGGAATTATTTTAAATTAAATATGTTAAAAACTGAATAATTTCACATTCAAACTTTTAGGATTTAAGAATTAAAATTAGAAAGGTCAAAATTATACAAGTTCATCTAAAAACGATCATGAAAAGAATACTTTTATATTAACACTGTGGAAAGCGTTAATGGTTGACTAAATTATGATATAAGTTTTTTTAAATTATGGTCTATTTTATGAAGCGAATAAAATTTAAATATGTGTGACAGTGTATGTTGTGTAGGTGTTTTTTAAGCATATTTATACTTTTTTGATAAATTTTTCAAAATATTGCCTATTTTTTAGTCAAAAGTGAATTTAAATGTATTTTACGGTACAGTTAAGTTCTTGAAATGAAGTTTTTTATAAAGAATGTGGGCCATTTTGATTCTGTACATCTTGATTACAAATTGATTTATTGGAATTTTTCGCGGAATTTTTCACGAGTGGATAGTGCTGCTATCTATCTCTTCAATTTATTCTGCGCATGTGCCGTCAATTTTAAAAGTGGAATCATCTCGCAAACATGTCGCAAACTACGCAGTTCGAAAAACTAACGGTTTTCAGTTCATGTAACGCGTTTCCACATTTTTTATTAGTCGCTGCCTAAAAAAGTATTAACACATGATTCTAACATCGCCGAAAAAACGGACTGTGCATGAATCTCTGATTTTTTTATCGCATTTTTGTCATTCCGCCGACGATCACAGCGCGGTCTACGTTTTTTAATCATATGGCGCCTTCGCCGCGATGCGGTAACTTCTAGAAACTCTGTGCTAAGCAAAAGCAATGGAGGCTCATTTTCAATAAAATTCCGTGATCGTACGTAATGTGTTTTTGAGAGTGTAAAAAGTGGAGCTTTTTGTGTGATAGTGAGACTTTTTTCTCTGTGAAAGCCAGTGAACATATTGCCATAGGTAAGTCAACCTAAAAGTTTAAATTTCGCTCGAAAATCCAATTTAATCTGCACGGGACCGAGGCTAAAAAAATATAAATATAACCTGTCTCCGTATTCGATCAGTGGCAAGAAGTTCCGACTCATATAGTCCAAGTTTAAATAATATATTGCCATATCTAACAAAAATATAAAAATTTCTTTTTTTCAACAAGTCAAGACATGTTTTTTACTTTGCAAAACAAGTAATTTCCCATGCTCTGATCGCATATTGGAGTTGGAAGAAATTCAAAAGTTTATTCAAGAATAATTTTTGGTACTTGATTTTCAATAAAAATTTACTGGTTGTGGAATTAATTTCAAGAAATATATTTCTGAAACTGAATAAATATGTTTAAGGCGAATTGTTTTAGTACGTGGCACTTCGCTTTCGTTCGGGTCCTTTCGGATTTATCGCGTCTTTAATCGAAGCAACAAGCGACGTCCTGAAATCGGTACATCTTGCGGTAAATTGCCGATTCGTAAACGATGACCACTTCTTGAAGTCTTGTCTTTTAAATTTCCGTGAAAAAAATGTTGTTCTCGTTGCTTTTATTAATTGATTCCTCTTTTAATTACTATTTTCGATTTTATATGAATCCAGGATTAGAATCTGAACTTTCTCTTTGTTTTAAGCGAGTAAACAAACTCTTGAAAAGTTTGGAGCAGGTAATTTGTTCCAGTTTCGAATGATATTGAATTCTGGAGTTTTAGGATTTTGCGCACTTTAAAGTATATTAATTTTTGCATTAATGAAAGAATGATTTATACAATTTTCTCATTCCATTTTAAATTTGAAGGTTTACAAGTTTATAATTCAAATTTTATTCAAGTGTAAAATTTACATCCGTATTTATTTATATTTCTCCAATTATTATTTGAGGGCATTTAGAGCGAAAGAAAACAACCTTAAAACGTTTCACTTACAATTTTAATAGATTTTTCTTTTTGTACTGAACACGTTTGAAGTTGGTAAAACAATGTTTAACTTTTATTATACGTAATATTCAAAATTTCGTTAAGTTATCAGGAATAATCAGAGAAAACCGAGAAAAAATGAGAAAATTTGAAGTATAATTTTCGTCCGAGTTATTTACATTTATTATGCCTGTTTTGAAACCTTTTAATTGCCAATTTACCATTGATACTCATTGTTTTTTGTAGTTTTCAGGTATTCTTTATAATAATTGAATTTTGTTTTAATGTTAAAATTACACTACTTTGAAGTTTGCATCCTTGAGAAAAAGTTATATATTTTTTTAAAGGCTTTTCATAGACTGGACAATGCACCATCTACCGATAGATCCTCTTCCGGTTTTCTCAACGTGCCAACTAGGTCAGCCGCGCGAGAGAACTAGTTAATGCGAATTAAAATCAAATGACCAGGTTCGTCCAGCGTCCGGATACGTTCTAGACTTATATCAGTAGCCGGACGAGTTTTATTATTTATTTACAGAACTTGTCATTTCGAATCTTGGGAACGCATGGTGGGAGTGCCTTAGGAATGTGGTCTCACTACTTGCACACGTTTATTTCCCATTTGCCTCCTCGTCTTGCAGAATTTCCTCTCGCTGAGATTCTTCGCCTTCCAAGAAAATTATTTTGCACGAGTCGCTAATTTAATTTCTCATCAATTTTACACCTAAATTTCGCTTTTACGTTTGATCAGATTTGAAATTAGTTATTTTCAGAAGTGTTCTACTTAGATTATATTTTAAATTAATACATTTATGATCATTTTACATTACACTTTTTTAAATTTCAAACGCTTGATTTAAAACGAGTAACATTCTAAAATATACAGGGCTGCTACACAGTTACTTGAGTCATTTTTAGTTACTCTTTAATCTCATATCACTTTTTAGTCACTTTTTAAAGATAAAGTCACTATAGTCACTTTTGTGAATGAAAAGATCACTTTAGTCACTTTTCTTTCAATAAATTATCCCGTGGGTTAACCACTATTGAATTCAGGTCTACCTGTTTCTGAATTTTCTTGAATTCTTTGAAATTCCCTCCAAATCCACTAAATTCAATGGAATTTTTCTTGATTTTAAAAATTCTGTTTCATTCACTTGAATTATTTTAAACTCACCCTGAATTCTTTTTAATTTATCTTGAATTCTTATGAATTTCATCGACTTCTCTTGAATTCCTTTGAATTCTTTCAAATTCACTCTAGTTTCACTGAAATCAATTAAATATTTTGGATTTTTTGAAATTTTTTCAATTAAGTTGAATTTATTTGGAATTCAACCTGAATTCTGATTAATTTATCCTGTTTTTTAATTATTTACAATTCTCTTCAATTTTTTTTGTTTATTTGAATTTTTTTTATGCTTCTGAATTTATTTGAATTCTTCTAAATTCACTTAATTCTACTCAATTCAATGCATTTTTCTAATATTTTAAAAATACTTTTAAAATTCCTTTTGAATTTTTATCAACTTCATCGAATTCTTCTCATTTCCCTTAAATTTCTCTAAGTTTACTGGATTTTTATTTTATTCATTGGTTGTATTTTATTTATTTATTTTTTCAATTTACCCACATACTTGAATTCTGTTGGAATAATTCTGTTCAATTCACTCAAATCCTTACGAATTTCATCAAAGTCTTCTGCATTCTCTTGAATTCTTCTAAGTTCACTCCAGTTTTATTGAAACCAGTGGAATATTTTGGATCTGTTGAATTTTTTTCAGATCATTTGAATTCATTTGGAATTCTCTTGAATTTTTTTGAATTCATGTGACTTTTTTTAAATTCACTCAATTCTAATCAATACAATGGATTTTTCTGATTTTTTAATAGTTTTTTTGAATTCACCCTTAAGTCTTTCAAACTCACCTTGAATTCTTAGGCATTTCATTAAATTCTTTGGAATTCTCTTGAATTTTGTGAATTCACTTAATTCTAATCAATTCAATGGAACTTTTTATTTTTGAATAGTCTTTGTGAATTCACCCTAATCTTATAAACCTACCTTGAATTCTTAGGCATTTCATCAAATTCTTTTTAAATTCCCTTGAATTTTTATCAGTTGCATCGAATTCTTCCTATTTTCCTTAAATTTCCCTTAATTCACTCAGATTTTTTTTTATTCATTGTTTTTTTTTTATTTTTGGAATTTTTTTCAATTCACTTAAATACTATTGAATACGCCCAGAATTCTGTTCACTCCCAATTCATTCAGTTCAGTGGAAATTTTTTCTTTTTTAAAATTTTGTTCAATTCACTCAAATTTTATGAATTTTATCAAAGTCTTTTGAAGTCCCTTAAATTATTTTAAATTCGCTCCAATTTTACTGAAATTGATGTTGATTCTTTTAAATTTTTAATAGTTTTTGTGCATTCACCCTTAAGTCTTTCAAACTCACCTTGAATTCTGAGACATTTAATTAAATTCTTTTCGAATTCCCTCGAATTTTTCAAAATTGTCTCTGAATGTAAGTATAATTCAATGAATTTTTAAAATATTTTTGAGTGGTTTTCAATGCAATTGAATTTCGATCAGTTTCATCGTATTCCTCTCATTTCCCTTAAATTCCTCTAAATTCATTCAGATTTCACTTTATTCGTCGTTTTATGAATTTTATGAAAGTCTCTTGAATTCCCTTAAATTATTCTAAATTCACTCCAATTTTACTGAAATTGATATTGATTTTTTGAGTTTTTAATAGTTTTTTTGAATTCACCCTTAAGTCTTTTCAACCCACCTTGAATTCTTAGACATTTCATAAAATTCTACTTAAATTCCTTTGAATTTGTCCAAATTCACTCTGAATTTGAGTATAATTCAATGATTTAAAATTTTTTTTTTGAATTGTTTCCAATTCACTTGAATTTCTATCAATTTCATTGAATTCCTCTTATTCCCCTTAAATTCCTTTAAATTCATTCAGATTTCATTTTATTCGATTTAAAAAAAAAAAATTTTCTCAATTCACTTATATTCTATTGAATACGCCCAGAATTCTGTTCACTCCCAATTCATTCAATTCAATGGAAATTTTTTCATTTTTTAAATTTTGTTCTGTTTACTCTAATTCTTATGAATTTCATCAAAGTCTCTCGAATTTACTTAAATTCTTCTAAATTCACTCCAATTTTACTGAAATTAATATTGATTTTTTGAATTTTTGTCTATTCATTTGAATTAAAAGAACATTAAGTCTTATTATTAATGCCCATTAGTCACTTTTTGGGTTATAAATTAGTCACTTTCGGTCACTTTTCCGGTTTAAATAGGTCACTTTTTTCCCTTTTTTCAAGTAAATTAGGCTGTGGCAGCCCTGAAAATATAGCATCTGATGAAAAAGATCAAAAAAATTTGCAATAACCCACGTCTTTTCATTTTGATCTCTCACAATGATAAAGAAGTAAGAATACAAATTGTGTTTTGATTTTTTATTTCCGTTTTATTATTTAATTTGCGTTTTGAGTTAAAAAGACTATGGCTATTTTTGTTGCATTATTTAACCAGACTATTTTTGTTCGCGTGCATGAGTGTGACATCTCCGTATTTTGTTACACCTGAATTCTATCCATCTTTGTCGAATCAGAGCTTCTGCCATTTAAAGGAATAGTCGAACCGTTAAGTTTCGCTTGCTACAATTACATGGGCAGCATCCTAATGATGTCGTGCATACATTCCACTAAATCAGTTCTAACTTCAAAAGATATAAAATAAATTTACAAAAAATAAAATCAATTAAAAATAAATTTACAAAAAAAAACAGGTTGACAGACTCCTTACTTCATGAGAATATTGCATAATATTTTTTTTTCAATATAGAAATAGAAAACCCTTTCACGCACCCTCTGAGTTTCAGGCTACTAAGATATTATTACACTATTATAACCCTCGATATCGAGGGCTATAAACGCTGTATCCATATCATACGTGTATATAATTATAAGCTGTTTCATAATTATACCTCGATCCTGTAATAATATTTTCAGTTCTCACCTTCACTTAAACTCATTTTCAGATTAAAAATTTAGACTCTAGACTGTCCTCACATAAAGTCGATTTTCAGGCGAGGCATAAAGACATTTTCACCCTCTCAACTTCAACGAAGGAAAAGTAAAAATAGTAAAAATATTTGATGAAACTGATCCGACTTGAAATTAATAAACCTTAACACTTTATTTAGGTTCTGAATATTTATCTTGCTTTTAAAAGGAAAATTTATATCAGTTTTACCACATTGTATAATGTAAAATGTAAACGCAATCTACAATTCTAATTCCCAGTCACTTTTTTTTTTAAATCCCCGTTGGCTTTTAACTCATTTAAATTGCAAGTTGCAAGAAAATATTTACAGCGTTGATACCTCTCTAAAATTTCAAACTCTACAACAGAAGAAATAAAACGGGATTCCTGATGAACAAGATTGAAACTTTAAATTATTAAATGGTTAACTAAATGCAAATTTTGTAAATGTATTTAAATTTTGGACGGCATCAAATTTGAATAATTAAAGTTTCGAGAACGATAAAATTTGACAAATTTAAATTGTGGTATGGCTAAAATAAGCTTGATATTTTTTTCTTTTTTAATAGGAGAAGCTGGACTTTGGAATATGAAGCATTTATGTTTTGTCGATATTCTACTTTTGGAAAGCGTCCAGTTGTAATGTTTATTTTTGAAATTCGTAAATCGTAGACTTTAAATTTTGGTAGCATTGATATAATATGGAAGTCTGAAAACCGGCTAATTGGATAACTCAATTTTTTTAAACCTTAAAATTTAAACTCTACGTTTTAGGATCCAGCAAATCTAACTGATTTATACATATTTTTAAAAATACCGAAAGCATAAGCTTTATTTTTAATATTTATATTCTGATGTAATTTAAGTTTCAGTGTACTTTAAATTTTAAAAGCAATATTGAAGCTGAGACGCATTTTAGACGTAATTTTGAATCTTTAAAATGAAAAATTAATTGCCTTAACTTATTTAAACCTGCAACTTCGAAGGCCTTAAATTTTTGATAAATGGAAAATCATTCAAATCTAGAGATTTGAAACTTAAAATAAATTAAAAATTTAAACCTTTTTAAGTTGTAATAATTATCGAATTTTAATAATTTAATTTATGTAAATAATTAATATTGAAGTTGAAATTTTAATAACCTTTAGATTGGTTTCTTTTTAAATTTAATTTTTACTTTCTATTTTCTGTTTGGACGCAATTAAATTGAAGAGTTCTTGATGTTCAAGCAACCAAAATTTTGAATTTAGAATGTAGATGTTTAGTATTTAATTTTTTTGAACTCATATTAAATTAACAAATGTATAGAATCCACTTTGAATTATAATGAAAAATTTTTAACTTGGAAGTAAAATTTTATTACCGAATTTGTGTTCTGCGAAAATAATAACTTCAGGGATCACAGTCAGTCCCCTATTCCCCCTTTTCCCCTATTTTTCTCAAAATCCCTTATAATCCCTATTTTTTGAGAATTTTGGATATTTTTTCTCCTTTCCCCCTTCTTTTGAAGCTATGATTAATTTTTTTAATAGAAACCTATAATATTTAAAAGTTCGCGCCACCTTATGCAGCTATATGACAATGGCAATCCGCATCTCAAAACAATAGAAAATTTACAGGAAATTCAATTTGAAACTAATCAAATTTATAGACTTTTACCAAATAATTCTTTAAACTCGCAGTTTGAAAAATATTTAAAACCTTCTAAATTTAGAAGCCTTTAAATTAAAAAACTTTTAAATTTGAATGAATTTTAATAATATTCAAGGATACCTTAAATAATATTTCTTTGTCTGAGTTAACCCTGAATATCTCAATTTCAAAACTTCAAATTCAACTTTTGCAATAAATATAAATGTATAATATCCACATAATAATAATGTTCTTAATTTTTCAAAGATAATTTTCTCAAAGATCCAAAGGTTGAAAAACTACGTAATTTGAAAGCCTCTGAATGAACTACCTCAAAATTTGAAAAAATTTCTAACTACAAAGTTTAAAAATTGAAAAACGAAATTTAGAACTTGAAAAATAATTCAAAAGCTTTCAGATTCCAAAGGCTCCAGTTAAAAAAAAAACTTACAAATTTGAATCTTAATTAATAAAAAAATGTAGAAACTCTTAAATTAAATTTTTTGAATTTAAGTGGATCCGCAATGATCATGCAATTTTAATTTAAAAATTTAAAAACACAAAATTGAAAATGAAGGGTGGGAGTACGGAACTAGATGACCAACATTCTTATCGAAAATGATTTTATTGCATAACAAATTCTTAAAGAATCAAATGCACATTGTGGTAAATGGATTTTTTCCAAATAGAATTTTTTTATACAATAATTTAAAAATATAATCAAATTTGAGTTAAAATTTTAACGTGGCAATAATTTTTTCAACATTTGAGCATTGATATTTCTTGGTATTATCATTGATTGAAAAAAATGTCAAATTTTTTGTTTGTTTTTTTAGCAAAATATTTATGTCATACTGTGATGTCGCAATCTTAAATTTTGATTTTCTCGAAACAGAATATTTTTTTGGATCAAACCTTTTTTATTCTCATTCGGCATCCCCATACCTCGGGAGCAAGTTTCTATTTTTGCAAAAAATGAAAAATTTTATTTTTAATCACTGTCCAAACTCCAAAGCCGATTTCTCAAAATTTGCTAACTTTCTTACATCAAACTTTATTCACCCGTATTCAAAAACTTAATATCTCGGGAGCATGTTTCTATTTGTCTTTGAACTTTTCTTAAATACTTTTTAAATTTTAGAAAAAATACTTGATATGAAGTATCCAGTGATACATTCGTTATTCCAATCAATAAAAAAGAAAAATGAAAAGAAAAAAATTTCCTCTAAAAAAAACATCTCCTTTGTTCGAAGAAAATTTACCCTATTTTCCTTAAAATTGAACTGCTGAACCACTGTGATCCCTGTAACTTCCACTTCTGAAAAAGTCAGGGAATTTCTAAATGGGGATCTAGCCGCTTATTATCTTTCAGGTTTCATTTTCCTTTAGTTAATTTTTGAACTTCTGGTAAAACTTATAAAAAAGTAATAGAATCTTTATTTTTTCTTTTTTATTCTTTATTTATTTTTCAGTTTAAGATTAAACATTATTGAATAATAATTTTGGAGAAAAAAAATGTGTATGCATTTGTCAAAAGTTAATGATTCTTTTTCATCGATGAGACTCACTCTGCAAGTGCTCTGCAATTTGCATTCTGGAACGGGACCGTGATACGTAATAACATTGACATTTTCATATAGAAGAATGGAAAGGAAGGTACTGAAATACGCGCATCATATTGACCCGATAACGAATTCCATTAGAAACGAATAATTAATATATGATTGAGTCTATAATTTCGGTTTATAATCATAAAGCTCTACTTGCCATTTTATCAACAATTTAATTACGAAGTGATGAGTCCTTTATAATTTCATTCTGTCATTATTGGGAGAGTCAAATTTGATCAAATTGAAACACACGTTCGAATAATAAGAATTTGAATGAGATATTATGTAGATTGTTCAGAGGTGTTAAATACATAATGGGATAAGTGCTGCTTCATTATTTATAAACAAATCGAGAGATAAGTGTACGGCTCTTGTAATCACTCTTTTCCGTAAACATTGAACAATTATTATTTTTCTCCTGACTGCATTTAAATGCAAAACATAAAATTATTGACTCTAATTTTCTGCATTCAATAGTTTGAGTTGAAATGAATCTAATCAAATATGATACAGTTTTATCAATTAATCCTTAATTTGAGAAAGAATTTTTCGGATACATTTTTTATCAAAAGTGCACATTGCACATTGTTGACATTCCTTTATTAAATCTGCAGTTATGTGATAATGACAGTATACATAATATTCTTGTTTACTACGCTTGCAGCATTCGTGGTGTATCTTTCATCCACTCACGTGATTGTAAAACAAATTTAAACTATACAAATTATTCGTTTGACTTTTATTTATTCCAAGAGGACGTAGAAAAGTAGTTTGAAAAGAAAATAGTTTTTTAGCTTAAAAGAATTTATAAGAATTAAAAATTTGAATCTGAATTATTAAAAAGGACCACTCGTAGATTAGTAACCCTTTTTCTAGACCGTTAGCGTAACTCAACCTGAACTGGAAATTAAATCACTTATTGAATGATTTTTCATTCCATTGGCATTTACTTGAGATTCTGTTTTAAAAGATTTTTTTATAACGTTATAAAAACGATAAGTTATGTGACCAGATAGACACTCAGTAACATATTGACTCGTCATTTTTAAAAATATCCTCACCATTGTGCACTTATATTGTCAAAGCATTTTGAGGGATGAATACGCATTTCATGGGGTGTCAGAGGATTTTAAAGATTTAAACGTTTTTAAAGAAATTTAAAAAGATACTAAAGATTTCAAGATGTTGTACGGAATTTCAAAGAATTTGCTAGGATTATAGAAAATTTCAAGGGATTTAAAATTTTCAAATGATTTCGCGAGATTTCAAAGATTTCAAGGAGTATGTATGAAACTTACAAAATTTTGAGGGATTTCAAGGAATTTTACAATATTTGAGGAATTCATAGGATTTCAAAAGAATTTGAAAGATTCCATAAGAAAAAAATTTCAGAAATTGTATTCATCATAAATCAAAATTTAAATTTCTTTGTAACTTCCAACATTTAAATTTAACTACAAACTTCTTGGAAATTACGAAAAAAAAAACAAGAATCTGACGATTAATTTTGGACAACACATTCTTAAATGTGTCCATCCAAATTAAAGAAAAAGAAACCAAAATAAAAAGAGAGAAAAGAAAGAAAGTATCTTCCAAATCCCCTTCCTTCATTTTTATCTCGTCTTCTTTTATTTTTAATTTTTTTTTCAATTACAATCAAAAAATATTTACAAAAAATCTATTAATGAGCACCGAAACGTTGGTAGACTTTTTGTAAATGTCTTTTGGTTGTGATTTAAAAAAATGAAAATAAGAAAAGATGAAAGAAAAAAAGAAGGATGGGGATACGGAAGTTGCTTTCTTTTTCTTTCCTCTTTGTTTATTTTATTTTTGTCTTTTATTTAAATGGGGGCATTTAAGAGTCTGATGTCCAAACTTGATCGTTAGGATTTTAGTTTTAGTTGAAAACATCAAATGTTTCAAGGGATTTCAAGAGGCTTTATTAGATTTTATGTGATTTCGGAAAATGTCACAGGATTTTTAAAATGTTTCCAGGATATCAGTAGTATTTAAAAGATTCCAAGGGATCTCAAAGAATTTGAGAGATTTCAAGGGTTTTTAAAAGATTGACGAGTTTCCCAGGAATTTCGCGAGAAATCTCAACAGATTTCAGGGGTTCTTAAAGGATTTCAAGAGATTTCAAAGCTTTTATGGTATTTAAAAGATTCCAAAAGGAATGCCCAAAAATAGGAGGTCCTCCAAATTTTATCCAAATCGGTTATTATTTACCCGTCGCCCTAGGCACTTGAAATTTCCCATAAGATTAACATGAGGGAAATTGTGCAAAAACGTTTAAGGGGGTCTCTACCTTTTCGGGTGAAAAAAAGCGATTTTTTGCGATTTTTTTTTATGAAGACAGGTTTATTTATTTTGTCACCAGTGTTTCAACATTCAATTACCACTTATTTCAAGAAGTTACAATAATTTTTTGATGATAGAGTGGTGAACAAGCGCGTTACAGCCAATCTACGAGGGATAAAAAAGGCGTTTTGCGGTGAGTAAAGTGGCTCAAGTCTAGATCATCTGAAATCAAAAAATCCAACGGCATTCATAAGTAAACAGCTTTTGTCTGGGAGTGAACGAAACTAGATGAAAAATATTTATTTTTCACGAAATGGCGGACTTTTGAAGTCAAAAGTCAAAAGTCAATTTTTCGCTAAAAAACGCTCCTTTTTGACCATAGAAAAAAAAATTCATAAAAAAAAACGATCGTTCAATCCCACGAGTTTCATGTTTAAAATAACTGGCGATTTTTTAAGGCATTTTATTATGGAAATTAACCCTACAACAGCAACCTGTAAATTCGACGTATGCACGGCTCGGTGTTCACGCTCGAAGCCGCTTCACTTTAAATGGTATATCTCCGTATGTAATGCTCGGATCTTTATGAAATTTTCAGAGAATACTTTTGAAATGTTTTACTTCTAGAAAATGTAATAAAAAATCGATTTTTCATAACCCAAAAAGGTAGGGACCCCCTTAATTTATTTTTTTTTTAAATTCAAGATGCCGGCCAATTAAGTATTCCAAAAATAGCAACAAAAAAATGCAACAAAACTGAGAAACTTAATTTTCTTGAGAAATTAAAAGAAATTTCGAAACCGAAAGATTTTTAGAGTTATTTGGCCGCCATCTTGGACTTTTTCGAAAATTTCGAAAGTTTAATATCAACACAAAATTCTTTAAGATGCGCTTGATTTTTTGGTGAAGTTTGGGACGATTCGACTGGCCACCATCTTGGATTTTTCAAAATTTCTGTCTTCTGGGATCATAAGATGATTTCTGATGTCAAACTTCTTTTGCTGGCAAACTTTAAAAATATTTAATTAAAAACTGCAGGAATGAGCCATTAAAAAAAATTTTTAATTGGCCGCCATCTTAGACTTTTTCAAAATTCTTAAATTCGGGGATCATCGCGTGCTTTCTAAAGCCACACTTCTTTTTATAGCAAAGTTTGAAAATATTTAATTGAAAACTGCAAATACGAGCCATTTTTTGACTATTTAATTGGTGGCCATCTTGGATTTTTTCGAAAAAATTTATTTTCCCGTCCACCATTCAATCAAAAAGAGTTGATTTGATTTTTTTACGATGTTTAAACATTCTAAGTTAATAAATATAGAATAGGATATTTTTGACTCCAATTGTTGGGTCCGCCATTTTGAAATTTTGAAAATTAATTTTTTTTAAAATTAGGATATTTAAGCATTACATAGAGATTATCGTCCTACGTGGACGATTGATTTGAATAAAAACTGAAAAAGTTACGTAAATTAAACATTTTTGCACAATTTCTCCCATGTTAATATTATGGGAAACTTCAAGTGCCTGAGGCGATGGGTATGTAAATACACTCAACTCTCCATTTAACTCCAGCCTCGGGTATGGCCTGCGATGACCTCTCTCTAGATTCCTTGGACCCTCTCATCATTGAATGCAGCCGGCGGCAATTCTAGACAGGCGGTATATCAAGAACCGTTAAATCAAGAGTTGTTTGTATTCACCGTTTTGGGTATAATTTGAAAGACATCCTATTTTTGGGAATTCGCACCAGAGTCGCGACTAGGAGCAAACGATTTCCAAAAAAAAAAAGTAAAATAAGGACCACTTTAATGTATATTGTTTATCAGATTTCAAAAATAGTTAATTCCTCGATTTATTATTTAAAAAATTGTATGTCACTATTTTGCTACTATTTTTCAAGATTTATGCTACTATTCACACTTTTAAATTCCTTAAATGACTTCAAGGCCTATGTTTAGTATAAAGACTTTAAATTTAACAAAAGGCAATTGAGTATTTACCTGCAAATATTCAGTTAATCTAAAAGATACTAAAAAAACAATTTTATTTTATCGAACAATGAAGAGAATGATCGACATTCTATCCATTGAGACTATTTCGACAAAGATCGTTCTTCCACTCCAATAAAAATTCACCTCATTTCAGTATTGAATGGCATTATCTTCAATTTCAGGGGAACTGACATGAGTTCTAAACTTTGTATCGCGGTAGCATAAAGCCTCAACCTCCCTAAATTTTCCCTTTCAGGTAGTGTGGCCTTTCACAAAGTGTGGCTCAAGAATGGGGAGAAGCTTCTACTTTGGTTCTAAAAACTGATGACGTGTTGAGACGATTTCTGGTGCAATATATTTCCCCACTTCCCTTGAATTACACACGCTCGGTGAATAATAAATTTTCAACGCAAGTAGCTAATGATTAAAAGTGAGCCGTCAGTCTCACTATCATAAAATATAACACCTTTGTTTGTGGTTTCGTAATACATATTATGTGGTGTGATAAGTCTTCAAATACAGATTTTAAGCCTTGAGTTGACAAATTTCAAAAGGTACACAAATTAAAAAAAACTATTAAGTCTTAATTAGTTGAACTTGAAGTCGATCTAATTTGAGGCGCATGAATGTTCCCCAAATTCTATTTTTCTTAATACAGGGTGTCTACTCATCTGGAAAACCTGGAATTCTCAGGGAATTTTTATATACCTGGAAAACCTGGAAATGTCAGGGAATTTTTTTCAAGTCAGGGAATTTTTTCGAGCTTGCTAAATTAAAAAAAAATGTAGTATAAAATTAAGTAAAAAGGAGTTTTTATCAATAAAATAACTTTTATAGTACTGGATTTATAGTGATTCAAACCAAACTTCTTCATATCATTTTTACTATTCTTAGAAAAACATCTTTTATTCAAAGTATTAATATGTTAAATATGCACCGAATTTTAAGTATGAAGATAAAATAAAATTTTGTTTTTGAATTATTATTCAAATTCATGTAGTTTACGAACAAATTCTAGAAATGATTAATTATGTTTTCAGCATTATTAATTTATTTAGGCATTCGATTGTGATAATTAATATATTTAAGAATATTCTGTAATGATTTGTCATAACTTCCTAAATTAAACACAGTAATTAATTAAATTAAACATCATTAATTATCTACCGAAAAAGACGAATTCTCAAAGAAAAATGTAATAGTTGATACTTCAACAAAATAAATAAAAAAGATGAAATTTCTACAATTTTCAAACCAAAAACACGAATTTTTAACAAAAGAGTTAAATTTTCAACAAAAGAGTTGAATTTTTAACAAAAGAGTTGAATTTTTAACAAGAGAGTTACATTTTTCTCCAAAAAGATGAATTTTCAACTTAAACGATGAATCTTTAAGGGCATGTGACACAGTCAAATTCCTACATTACCTACCTCTTTTTTTCGGTGTACCAAATTTTTTTTTTTGAACCATAGAACTTTTTTTCAAATTGGAGTATCGGACTGAAAGTTTAGAAAATGTATCAGAAGACAATAACCTACATTTATGTACTTCATTTGAGTCGGAATTTTGCAAAAAATTATTTCCGAAGAAATTAAAACTGGGAGCTAATCGAGAAA
>JAUMHM010000049.1:27736258-27752005 GCA_032362435.1 Melikaiella ostensackeni
GGTGTAAACGAGGGGGGACAGCTCCTTACTTGAAAGTCTACACTCTACACTGTACAATTACATGTGCTTATAATGGAAGTCTGAAATTATATGAAATTGCAACTTCCTTGCCAAATTCAAAAGTATGTATTCAACTAAGTCTGCGAGGCTTCAATGATCTCCTAAAAGTTCAATCTGAATAACTTCGATATACAAAGTAAGGTTTTAAATCTGGTTGCATTCTCCTTTCTACACCTTTCAAATTCAAAAACTCAAATCCAAATTTGAAAATCTCAAAATCCAAGACTCCATGAGTTCCAAGCCAACCAGCTATAAACGCCTCGAATCGGAATCATCCAAATTTGAAAGCAACCAATCTTGAATCTTGAAAGTATATCCATATAGTTTTCAGCATGAGTAAGCGAAGGGTTAGAATCAAGTCGCGGGAGTCTCGACTCTCGAGTACTCTGTAGCACCTATGTACGCGGTTTCGTAATAAATGTATGCTGGGATAAAATAGCTGGGGGAGAGGGTCGACCTTGCCCCGTAACTGGCTGACTGCTTGTTGCCAAGCTACATTGTATATATAGTATACCGGGCACCATTACATTTAAAGGCATCTGTGTAGTCTTCAGTGTATTTAGTGCACTCAGTGTGTTTGTGTCTGAATTCCACATGTGTGATGAAGAGCAAACACATCGAAACATATCTGAACACATTGGCGTGGCGTCGTCGAGCCATCAGCCAATACATGTACGAAATTGCATGCAAGTCAGTCAAGTCAGACTGTTAAGCATGAGCGCTTATTATTTTCAATGCGTGGGCGATCGATGTCCGGATTCGTTCGATTCGGGTTGAGATACTCCCTAGTCCCGATTCCCGATACTGAAAAAGCTGGATGGTCTCCTTCTTTATTCTTCATCAAATCTCTGGAGCTGGGCTCGATCGATCGTTCTCCCCAACAACGCGAATTCTCGCGCCTTGACATTTTGTCTCCTGCCTCTGTAGGTTTCCATTGTGAACTGAACTGCTCCACTCGGAGAACACTTATCGATCCTCGGTACACCGGGTAGATGCAAACGTTTCTATCGGAAAAATGCATCGCTTCCTGCATGTATACGTATAGAATTAGAAACGGTGTGTAGTCATCGTTGACGAAGCGAGCAACACAATGGCGATGGTGTTTCCATTTCCACCATTCAATGAGAATTCGGGCTCATGCCAACTTGCGTAACAAGAATTGCTTGGCTGATATGCTAAAACTCGGAAATATCTCCATTCTCAATCTTAACGTGAAGTGTTTATAAATAATGATTCGCTAAAAGATTCTATTCCGGGGCCTGGTAGTCTAGAGATCATTTTCTTTTAGTAACGAGAATGCACTTCTCGCCAAATCTGAAAGAGGAAAGAGTTGCCTAAGACAGCCCGTGCAAAAATATTTCATCTTGGGTTTTGTCTTGATGACAGGCAATCAAAACGTTTTCAAGACTTGTTGAAGACGTTTTGAAAGTCTGGCTTATGAGACGGAGCCAGACTTTATTTGTCTCTTGAACCAGGAAAACGGTTTCCAATGCCTACCTGCCCTGGCGAAAAAGGTCATCCTTATACTTCGTTGTTACTGTTACACTTGTTTGGCCACAATTCTCAAAATGTTTTCCGTTTTTCCGTATTTCTTACAGTTTAGGAGAGCCTTATAGAAAACTACAATATTAATCTTTTTGAAGCAAATTTTAGATGGCTATAGTCATGAAGACCCACAAATTCTGATTTTTCTGCTCTTAAATAGATATTTTAAAAATTAAACAAAAATATCATTTTCCAATTTAAGTCCAGACTATCTGGTCCCTTCTTCATTGTCCTTTTGTCAAGACATAACAGAAATCTTCATATCTTGAGACAAGTTCAGTTCGTCTTGCCACTGTGAGCTATAACCATAAACGTAAGACAAAATTTGATGCCTATGAAGTCTGGCTTATGAGACGGAGCTAGACTTCAATGTCTTCAAGACAAAATGGAACGTCTTGAAGACAAATGCAAGACGAAATATTTTTACACTGGAGGCCTCTTGTCATGTTCCTGAAGTTCTGAACGTTCAAATGAACGAAGTATTTCTCCCCACTTCTATTTTATCCGTAAGTATTGTTCCAACTACAATTTAAAATAATGCATTATAAGTTTCTTTTGATAATCTTTTATTCCCGATATAAATAAACATTTTAGCACTGTCTCTAGTTTATAAAGCCATCAGTAAAAAGGCTTCGTTTATTTGAACGTTCAGAACTTCCAGCATTTTGATAATCAGCTTTTTTATACACTTGTTCACACTAAATCTGAAGGTATCAATTTAATCTGCATCAGAATGATCCAAGAATGTAACAGCCCATGTAGAAATTGCGATCAGGATTCGGAAGGGCCCCGGCTAGTTTTTCCTATTTTCAGGCTTCGAAGTTCCACACTTTTTTTACTTTTTTGGAACATTTTTAGGCAAGGCTACTTTTTTGCTACTTTTTTCAATGTAAAGCTACTTTTTGCTACTTTTTTCATTAAAGTGATACAAAAATTGATCGTACTAACAAATTTCAGTTTCTTGAACATGAAAAATCAAAAATTGAAGAAAGGTATACCTAAGAAAACTGCTCTATCTAAAAAAAAAGAAATTTATCAATTAAAATAAAACAGTCGACGGGTTTCTTATAAAATCTCAAAATGAGAAGGCGTAGCAAATATACATTCAATTTTTAATTTTCTTTGATTTTTAACAATTGAAAATTCAACTCTTTGAAGCTCAATTTTCAATTTTATTTCATTTTTAATGGCTTAAATTTCAACAGTTGAAAATTCAAAAAAAGCGAATTTTATATTAAAAACAAGCGTTAAAAATGGTATATTTAGATAATGTTACATGAGAATTTAATAAATAAACATTTCAATCCATATTTTTTTTTTGTTGAAAAAAGTTCTTTTTTTGGGTAAAGATTCATCATTTTAGTTAAATTTCGCCTTTTTGGTTGCTAGTTCAACTGTTTTGTTGAAAATTTATCTTTTTGGGTTGAAAATTCAACTATTTTGGCAGAAAATTGGACTATTTGGTTATAATTGAACTTTTTTGTTGAAATTTCAGATTTTCAGGTTGAAAATTCAACTGCTTTGTAGAAAGTTCGTCTTTTTGACTTGAAACTTCTACAATTTGGTTGAAATTGTTTTTCTTTCTTGATTGCAAAATCTTTCTTGGTTGAAAATTCAACTCTATTGTTAAATTTCTTCTTTTTTTAATTTTAAACTTAACTTCTTTTGGTAGAAATTTCTTCTAATCGTCTATTTTGGTTCACAGTGCAACTGTTTGGCTGAAAATTAATCTGTTTTGGTTGAGGATTCAACTGTTTTGTTGAAAATTCGTTCTTTTGGGTTGAAATTAAGCTATTTGGTTTAAAAATTCATCTCTTTTAGTTAAAAATCTTATACTTTGTTTGAGAACTTAATTGTTTTGTTGAAAATTTGACAATTTTGTTAAAAAGTCTTCCTTTTTTATTAAAAATTTGTCTTTTTCGTTGAAAGTTCAACTGTTTTGTTGAAAATTTATCTTTTCTGGTAGATAAATGTTATATTTACATAATTTTACATGAGAATTAATTAAATAAACATTTTAATCCATAAGAAACAAATTTTGAAAAAAGTTGATTTTTTCGAAAACGGTTCGCCATTGGCAAATAATGTTTTGGTAAATTAATGTTCATCCAATGTACTCTTAATAGGAAATTTATGAGATTTAAGAAAGAATACACTACTTTTTTTACTTAAAACCCTAATTTTTAACTTATTCAAAAAGGCTACTTTTTCAATACTTTTTAATTTTCGAGGATACTTTTTTTTCATAAAGATACTTTTTTGGTACTTTTTTTAGATCTATAGAGCACTTTGAAGTCTGTATTTCTTACCGGGCGCTGATCGGGAAAAATAGAGAGGTCCTGGCAAGTTTTGTAACGCTGTTTCAGCCGGGCTCTATCTAGAACTTCTAACCAGGTTTTAAGGGAATACCCTTCCACTGCCCATCTAGATCCTTTCTGTTTTCCGGTACGTTCAACATTCGGACATGATGTAAATGTATGGGAAACACGATTTGTAAACAACAAAATGAATAATAGTACTTGAATACATACAAATTTTGGATATATAATTTCAGATGTTAATATTTTGTTGCTTGAAAATAGTTTTTGCATATACTTGTTTCACGCAACTTGTGGATGCTGAAAATTTGCACTCAACTGTGACAATTCATTATTTTCATTATTTGCCACCGGCTTTCACTTACACAGTACAGAATTAACAGTTTTCCTTATATTTCATATATTAAAAACAATTTTTTCTTTATTTTATATAAAATAACGTTATTGTGAGAGGAGCAAAAATGAATTAGTTAAAATTTGTTGGTTATATTCACACATCCAATTTAGTGTGTGTGTATTAAATCGAATTTATCATAACTATCACTTACACTGTTTAATAAAAATTCCGGTTGTGTTATTTTCAATAAAAGTACGAGTTTGTAAATATTATGCACTCGGATGCTTCGAATAAAAATAAATGTTAGTTTGCTGCCATGTGTAGTTCGCGTGTTCACTAAAGTATAATTTAGTGATTATAACTTCTGAAGATGACACTGTTATACATATATATAATGCAGCGCCATCTTCACAAATTTCATCTGGTGTTTGCTGACTAAGGCCCAACCAGTTCCTGACTAGAACTGTCAGTCCTTTTATCTTAATCAGCACCCAGCTGAAGCATGGCTAAAATACCAGATTGGGGCCTAACTAGTCCTACATAGTTTTTCTAGTCACAAAGAGTGGAAAATCTTAACAGGGCAATAAAGGCCCTGACTAGAATTTACTAGTTCAGTTGTTCTAATTAGATTCTGACCACTGTCCTAATTGGAATGGGGACAAATGGGGTGATATCTATATGGGAGTCACGTAATTTCACTTGAAGTCACTTTAATTCTCTTGAAATCTCCTGAAATATCTGAAGTCATTTGAATTCAAACGAAGTCACTTGAATTCTCCTGAAGTCTGTGAATTCTTCATAAATTTCTGCAGTCACTTTAAGTAACTTGAATTCACTTTAATTTACAAAAATTCTCTTGAAGTCACTAGAATTCCATTGAAATCTCCTGAGGTCAGTTGATATGGAATGAGCAGCGGATTGTGGGTCGAAAATAAATAAATAAAATTGTGAATCGAAAACAGTCTAGCACTGAAAAATTTCATTTTTGGTCCTTTATAACCTTTATTAAATTTGAAATAGATCGATCAATATCCTGAAGTTCCACGGAGCAAAAATGAGTTTAAAAAATTCGTAATTCTCCAATTTTTTGGATCGCATTTTTATAAAACTCAAATAACTAAAATAATCTTTGAAAACTTTGAAGCTATCTTAACAATTTTTTGAGCATATAGAAAGTAAAAAAATCGCTAATATTCTTTTTTTCTGTTATCTACACAATATGGCCAAATTTCGAAAAAAAAATGTCTGTTCTGAAAAAATGGAATAATATGAATAGATTGGTTCTAAATCAACTTTCAAACTTTTAAAAATTATTTTAGTTTTTTGAGGTTTAAATGAATGAGATTTTTTCCTATAAAAACTGAAAATATTTCAATCTTACAAGATCTTAAAAAATCGGGCATATAATGTATGCATGAAAATCAAAAAGTTGGAATTATTCAATTTTGAACTTTTTTGAAAGATTTTTCTCAGAAGAACATAAAACATTTTTTTCTCTTCATATTAATCACAATAAGTGTTTAAATAATAATAAGCGGGATGAAGAAGTAGGCCCTTATTTAAAATTTAAATTGTTCAAATTTGGTGACAAATATATAATTTAAATCATTTAAAATATTTTTTATGGTGAACTAATAATTAGATCTGCTTGTAGAGCCTTCATATGGGTAAATTGAGATTTTTTTGTTTTTATTTACAATATAATTAAAGCGTGCTCTACGACAGAGCATTATACGCCACTTGCTGTAAGGATAATTTTGTACCTATATTCACATATAAGATGACCGTTATGACAAGTGGTGCATAAAGCACTGTTGTAGTGCACGCTTCAATTAATAAAACAAGTAATATTAAGGTTATCTAAAATTATTTAAAAACTTAAAAATAATGGGAATATCGATTATTTTCCTTCTTACAACTAATTCCACTCAGTGAAAATAAATGTTGTGTTACTGGATGACAAGGTTATCCAAAAATGTTTAATTATTATGAAGTATATTTTTACGTGGGGATAACCTATCAATCGATTGTTTTATGGGTAAGAGATACGTGTTTTTTCAATATTTTCCTTATAAACTCACTCGCAAAATGTGCTTCTTCTAATGAGCCTATTTACATCGTGGCAATTTTTGCCGTGGTAGCAGAAACTGCTACGCTCGGCCGCCAATCAGAAGAATTTTATTTATGACCGACGCTGCTGATTGGTTGCCAAGCGCAGCAGTTTCTGATACCGTAGCAAAAATTGCCACGGTGTAAACAGGCCCAATAATAAACCCGTGTTACCGGATGACACCGAATTGTTTTACGATGTTTTTCGGGCTTCTAAATCGGTTATTTTGCTCAAATAAAAACACTTTACATATGATTAAATTTTCAAATCTCAAAGTATATTCATTAATCTTCAATTGTTAATCAATTTAAGTGGGAAAATTGTACTCTTAAATCATAAAATTAATGAAAAACTGTTTTGTTACCGGTTGATATAAAAACTCGAGGACATTTAAAAAGTATATAATTCTCTGTTATTATAATTGAAAACAAAAAAACTTCATTTTCGAATTTTGCAATTAATTCTGAAGTTATACGTGCATTGATAACGTTATCTTGAGTTTTCTTTTAAAAAATATATCGCCATAAGTGTGAAAAAATATGATATGGTACACGTTACCGGATGACTTTTACTCGTATTTAATCGAATTTAGTTTGATACCGATTAAAGTGAAAATAATTTGGATATAGGGTACACTGTAAAAACTAGAGATCTTTTTTCAAGGTATCATTTTTTGTGCGTCCTGTTTTTGAATAGGATAACTTCCTTCTGTTATTTTTAATGTAGAACAAATCACTCTGGGGTCCCATCAGTGGTCTCATTTTAATACCACTCGAGACTATTTTATTCTGAGTCTTATTTTATTACATGAAATTAGCCCTGAAGTAATGCCCTGTTTTTACAGTGTTTTGTGGGAAAAAATAGGCTTAATAAAACCCTGTAATTAAAAAAATCATTCCTCCAAACACAGGCGTATAATATTCCAGACACGCGATATTGTCAACTTTTTTATTTTCACCCGTGTATAGATTACGAATACAAATTTTTAATGCAAAGTTCTTAACAATTATTTTAATTTTTTGATGGTTATAAAAAAAGAGATTTTGTCCTAGAAAAACTGAAAATATTGAAACCGGGAAAGATTTTTAAAAATTATCTCCTGAAGTCAGTGAATCCTCCGGAAATTTTCTCAAATCTTTTTAAATCTCAAGAAGTCACTGAAGTATCTTGAAATCTCGAGTCACTTGAAATCACTTGAACTCATTTTAAGTCACGTGAGTTCTCTATAAATTTCCTCAAATATTTGAAGTCATTTGATTTTACATGGAGTCACTTGAAATCACTTGAAATCACAGGAATTTTCTTGAAATCTCCTGAAGTCATTGAAATATTCTAAAGTATCTTGAAGTTGCCCATGCGGAAAAGTTATGCATATGTAGTGGAAAAAATTATGTAAAATTTTCATTTGTTTTATCCAACTAATGCATAAGACAAATTGAAACTATACATCATTTTTCCCACTATGCATAACTTTTCCGCCAGGGCAGAAGTACATAGGTGTACATAAGTACATTCCCGATCGTTCGAGTTGTCAACCACAGTGGCAAGTTTGCCCCGAAATTTTAATGTTTGGGGAAAATTTAAGTATTTGAAACAGATTCAAAAACTAAGATCTTGTCTTATCCATCTATTTATATGAAAATGAAAATGTGTTATAATAGTAACACTAATAGTGGAACCCTCTTTAAAAAAAAAAACGTTATGGTCACTACGCTACCCCAGTCTATACAAATCACTTTCTGCAGCACTTGATATTGATAAATTGTATTCGCAACGTTTTTAAAAAATACAATATACTTTTATGACGTATTATTATGCAAGATAAATAAATAAGATCAAATATAAAATCAATATCAACAAAGTTCAAACATTATTACCCTTAAAATTAGTGTATTTTGCCATATTAAATTAAAACTGAAATACTTCCGTAAACTTATTTAAAAAAAATTTCAAATGCTGAAGCTTTAGAACACAAAGTTGTTGAATTTTAAATGATTCTTTAAATTTTACAACCATTTTTACTAAAAATGGTTGCACTCTTCTTCTTCTATCAAGTTGAAAATAAAAAATTTAACGACTTTGTGGTGCTTCCTACTACTTTGTTCAGAAATTTTACAGCAAGTGTTGTACATTAGAGGACAAGTTTTACTAGCATTCTTGAGTCTCGAGCTCTCTTATACTTAAAATTCTTGCTTTCGTTGAAAGCATCATGAATTTTATTACACCTGGAATTTGCACATTTTATGAAAATTAAAAAAAATTACATTTTATTTAAATTAGATAAAATCCAGCTTATATATTTTCAGGAAGTTCAAATTTTCAGCTGATTTCTTCGAGATTCATTTAATTACAGTACCGTAAAATGGAACTAAACGGCGCGTGTGGGGGAAACCGCTCACCTACAATTCTGTTTCTTCTAATTAATTATGTCTTTCTTTGAATAACAAATTTTAAGATTAGAGCGATTTTTTTCTTTTTCACAAATAGTATCAAGCTTTATTTTAAATTTCGTCTGGTGTAGTTTCGTTAGTTAGAACGAATAAAAAGTGAATTCGTATAAGATTCTTAGTTTTGGAAATTTGGTTAGTTTGTGTAAAAATATATCTCGTGAAAAACTTGACTTACAGAAGTGTGTAGAAATTTCTACAACGGATCATATTTTCTAGTACCCGAACAAGATTTATGCAAATTTTCACTTAAACACAATATATTTTGCGTCGTGCAAAATCATTTTTGTAAGAATTTTTGTTTTTATAGGGGAAAGCGGCTCAAAGTATTTTATTACAGGGTGTCTACTCACCTGGAGAACCTGGAAAACCTGGAATTGTCAGGGAATTTTTATATACTTGGAAAAAACTGGAAATGTCAGGGAATTTTTTTTAAAAGCAGGAAATTTTTTCGAGCGCGCTAAGGGCATGTGACACAGCCAAATTCCTACATTACCTACCTCTTTTTTTCGGTGTACCAAATTTTTCTTTGAACCATAGAATTTTTTTATAAGCAAAATATCGGCCTTAAACTTTGAGGAATGCAAGAGACGACAATAAAGTACGTTTATGTAGGTTATTCAAGTATAATTGATGTAAAAAAAAAATTTCTGCTAAATGTTGACCGGGGAACCTGTGCGTCGGAGCTTCGGAAATAATTTTTTGCAAAATTCCGACTCAAATAAAGTACATAAACGTAGGTTATTGTCTTCTGATTCAATTTCCAAACTTTCAGTCTAATACTTTATTTTGAAAAAAAATTCTGTGGTTCAAAAAAAAAATTTGGTACACAGAAAAAAAAGAGGTCGATAATATAGGAATTTGACTGTGTCACATGCCCTTAAATTGTAATATAAAATTAAATAAGAATAATTTTTTATTTGTAAAAGTAACTTTTATAGTACTGGATTTATACTGATTTAAATCAAACTTCTTTGCATCATTTTCAACCAAACATTTGCATTTTTAACTAAAAAAGATGAAATTTCTACAAAAATATGATTTTTCAACTTGAATGATGATTCTTCAACAACAACAAAAGAATGAATTTTTAACAAAGTAGTTGCATTTTCAACCAAGTAGTTGAATTTTTATTAAAAAACGATGAATTGTCAACCAAATATGTAATAGTTGATATTTCAACCAAAACCGATTTAAATTTTAAATAAAAAACAGTTGAATTAACAAAAAAGACGAATTTTCAACAAACTAGTTAATTTTTAACCAAATTGTTGAATTTTCAAGCCAAAAAGACGAATTTTTTCCAAAACGGTTTAATTTTTAACCCGAAAATATGAATTTTCAATGAAAAAAATTCATTTTCAACCAAATACTTGAATTTTCTACCAAAATAGTTGAATCTTCAACCAAAATAGATTAATTTTCTACCAGAAAATTGCATTTTTAACCAAAAAAAGATTAAATTTATACCAATTGAGATGAATTTTTAAACCAAAAAGACGAATTTTCAACAAAAGTTAAAATTCAAACAAGACAGATTTTTCAGACGAATAAAAAATATTTCAAACAGATTGTTGAATTTTAAAGCCTAAAAGATAAATTTTCTACAAAACAGTTGAATTTTGAACCCGAAAATATGAATCTTCAACAAAAAAGTTAATTTTCAACCAAATAGTTGAATTTTCTACCATAAAAGGTGAATTCATAACCAAAAATGTAATAGCTTATATTTCAACTAAAGAAGATTGAAATTTCGAATAAAATAAAGTTGAATTAAACAAAAAAGGACGAATTTTCAACAAAACAGGTTAATTTTCTACCACAAATTTACATTTTTAACCAAAAAAGTTGAAATTTCTACGAACTTTCAACCAAAAAAGGTGAATTTTTAACGAAAAATGTAATAGTTGATATTTCAACCAAAAAAGATTCAATTTTTAAATCAAAAACAGTTGAATTCAACAAAAAAGGCGAATTTTCAACCAAACAGTTGAATTTTCTTTCAAAATATAAAAGTTTCAAGGCAGAAAGACGAATATTCTGCAAAACAGTTGAATTTTAAACCTAAAAATATGATTTTTCAACAAAAAAGTTAATTTTCAACCAAGTAGTTGAATTTGCAACATAATAGTTAAATCCTCAACCAAAACAGAATTATTGTCAACCAAACAGTTGCATTTTTAACCAAAAAAGATGAAATTTCTACTAAAAGAGAAAAATTTTTAAACTAAAAAGACGAATTTTCAGCAAAAGAATTGAATTTTCAACCCGAAAATATGAATTTACGACAAAAAAGGTAATTTTCAACCAAATAGTTGAATTTTAAACTAAACAATTGAATTTTCTACTGAACTGTTGAATTTTCAAGCCAAAAATACAAATTTTTTACGAAAAAGTGAAATTATGTAATGCTTTTAATTTGAAAGGGTGTAGGGTCGATTGCTTTAAAAATGCTGAATGGCTCCTTATTGAGAAAAATTATACCTCGAAAAATCTAGAAATACCTGGAGAAAACCTGGAATTGTTAGGGAATTTGTTTCCAGGATTTGAGTAGACACCCCCCTGTATCATATAAACCAAACGAAAAATTGTTTACCTTGATAACCACTTCGTTTAACAGAAAAAAATACCTTTCACAACGTTCAATAAGCAGAAAATCTTTCAAATTGAGTCTGACTTCCTTATACGTGAGGTTAAGAATAAATCTAGTCAAGTTCCAAAGTTTTGCGTCCAAGCACTTTTTGAAAACTTTTTTTATGAGCGAGCGACTCAGCCCCATGTGTTGGGTAAAGTCGCACACACTTCAAGGGATGATAAATAGTTGTTTATAAATTAAATGCATGTTTGTGCTTCATAGTACGAAAAAAGTCAGATAGAGATTATATATTTGAAGCATCAAGACCAAATTTAAATTCCTTCTTGCACTTTATTGTCAGGGCTGCCACACAGTCACTTAAGTCACTTTTAGTCACTTTTTTGTTTCAAGTCACTTTTTTAAAGGAAAAGGTCACTTTAGTCACATTTCTTCATCTAATTTATATATGGAATCTATATGATAATCTATATTATAAGAATGCTATTTAAAATTTAAATTTAAATTATTTTAATCTGTGATGTTCTGGTTTTCTAGTTCCTATTGTATAAAGCAACACACTAAATCTGAAGGTATGAATTTGATCTGCAACAAAATTATCCAAGAATGTAACAGGCTTTTGTTTCTTAATATTGATAAAGATGTTCGTATCAATTGAATACCGTTGCAAATTTAGTGCAGTTGCGGCACAATTAAAAAAAATTGATACTTAACTATAATATTACTTATTGTTTTTCGAACTCACTTTTCACATAAATGTAATAAATTACTGTATTTTCATTTAAATATTTGGTTTTCAAAATGCAAATGTACGGAACAATGTCACATTAATTATGTGTATTATAGAAGAGAGAAAAACTTAAATTCTTCAATGAAAAATTGAATTGAATCAAATCAGACGTATTCCACAGTCTTTAAACTTTTATTTAACACGTGCAAAAGTAATTTTATTGTAAAATAATAAACGAAAATTACGTTTTAACAACAACTAAAATGTAACTATTTTTCAGTACTTTTATAGCCTTTTTAAAATCGTTGTGTTTAGTTTTTTAAATTAAAGCTTACCTCGTAAGTTCATTTTCTGGTCAAAATTTTCATAGTTGTAGCCCTTTTTTTCTACATGTATTGTTCATTTTAGCGGATAAATAACTGATAGGGAGAAAAATGAAAAAATCCAGAAATTATTATATATGTAAATCAGGTCTTCACTTTATCCTCCTGAAAATTTTGCGAAGATCCTGAGCCTTTTTCTACCGAAATATCAATTTTCATAATAGCCCAAAAGATTGCTATTTTGAGGTTTGGTTAAACTAAAGTCCCTCTAGGTAAAGTCTGGAAGAGCCTCCCCACCACCTTTTTTTCATGATGAAAATGCAGGAAAATACACGCATTTTTGTACCCAGCTTCAAAGAATACGTGTATTTTCTTCCATTTTTATCACAAAAAAGTGGTCGGGAGGCTTTGCCAGACTTTACCTAGAGTGACTTTAGGTTAAACGAGGTGATGATTAGGTTGAAGTTGGCTAAATGTTCAAAAAGTCAATTTTTAATTTAAAAACGAAAAACTAGACATATGTAACTCTTTTAATAACGCTATGAAAGTGCTGAAAAATGGTTTTCTTTTAGTGGTTGTGGAAACACAATTTTCGATTATTATTTCCCAATAAAGTTACTTTTGCAGTTCAAATACTGTTAAATACATCTTATTTGATTCAATTCAATTTTCCATTTTAGAATTTGAGCTTTTCTCTATAATATAATGCACATAAATGTGACATTTTTTTGTGCCTTTGCATTTTGTAAATTGAATTTCGAAATAAAAATGGAGTCATTTATTGAATTTAGGTGATTAATAAGTTCAAAAAACATTGAGTATTAATGCGTGAGTATAAAATTTTTTTTAAATTATGCCGCGACCGACTTCTACAAAATAAAATGGAATGGCCCTTATTTAGCTTGCAATAAAATTAATTATACAATTTATCTGAACATTACTTGCAAAATTAATTATAGCATCTGTTATCTTGGTATTCAACCTCGAATTGAGCAACAGAATTTCATCCAATTTTGTGTGTGAAAAGTAGTCACTTTTAGTCACTTTTTTGTTTAAATTAGTCACTTTTTGCACTTTTTTCAAGTACATTAGTCTGTGGCAGCCCTGTTTATTGTAAAAAAAATGAAAAAAAACGAGCCGCGCAACCCCATTTTACGGTAATCAACTTTTAATTATCGTCTTAAACCAAAAATATCGAAGATACAGTTTTCTTCTTTGGTTCTTATACATTCTTGTCAATTCTTGTTACCGATATTTACCGACATCGGTAATAGGAATCTGTGCTTAGAACCGGAAAGTAAGATTCCAAACTTGAATACGTAAGTAATCCTTTCCTAACAATTCTTGTTATGAATTAGCGTTTATTATCATAATTGCCTGGAATTTGAAAGAACGCAAAAGATATAAATGCAAAACTCAATTGGATACTGAGAAAATAATAGTCTCAAGACTAGAATGTATGCGTCAAGAAATAGTTTAGTTAATTCTAATCACTCACATGATTGCTTTCCTATCACAAAAACAAACTTGTGACTGTGGCTAATTTTGTTTTTATAAAGGTTATATATTAGACCAGGGCTGTAAGACTTTAGAAGTTATATAAGGGTTCGAATAATCTTCACTTTGTCCTCCTAAAGATCATAAAATTTTTGGAAAAGAGGCTGAACTTAAGCATGTCTGGATTCACCTAGATCTAAAGAAACTTAAATTAGTTCAAAGATCACCTATAGATAATAGAAGGGAGAAGTTTGGACCAAACCTAGTTACGTTTCTGCACACGATATCCTTGTCCAATAGAGGAAACTTCCTTTATCAATTGGTCCTCTGTCGTCCCAGTAGAAGCGAAGTTATTTTAACATATTCCAATACCCTCGACTAGATATAAGAGCCCTCTGAATATTCGCTGATGACGAATTTGTGAATTCCATTATAAGTGGTGTTAATTCCAACACCTTTGTCTTAGTAACGTACTAATTGAATTTGGATTAGGAAAGTTTAATCAGACAAGTGTGCAGGAGTATAATATTTTATAAGTCTCATTTAAACATTTTCAAATTGTTTAGATACAGAAGTATTATTCATCAGGGTGTCTACTCATCTGGAAAACCTGGGAAACCTGGAATTGTCAGGGAATTTTGTTGGACAGGGAAAAGTCAGGGAATTTTTTCAAACGAAAGAAAATTTACAGTACTAGATTTATATTTATTTAAGTGAAACCTCTTTTTATCATTTTCACTAATATTCATTCATTTAATTATTCGATAGTGATAATTAATTTATTCAAGAATATCCTGTAATAATTTGTCAAAGCTTCCTCAATAAAACATATTAATTAAATTCCTAAAAACTTGAACCATTCAGAAATCATAACATTACTTTCACAAATGAAAAAATATAGCTTTTAATTTTAAGTATAAATAGTGCCATTTTTACACATTTCGATGGCCCCTAAAAAGATTCGAGTAACTTGCGCAGCGCGTTTTAAAAATGCGTAACTCCTGTGCTTATACACAGCAGTTACGCGTTTTAAAACGCACTGCGCAGGTTACTTGAGTGTGTTTAGGGGCCGTCCATTTAGATATTTACAATGATTAAAAAATGCATAATTTATAAAGGAATTCCACACAGTCAGTTAAGTCGCTTTTAGCCATTTTTTTAAAGAAATAGGTCACTTTAGTCACTTAGTCACTTTTCTCCATCTCACCACCAATAAAAGTCAAAGTAATCTTCAATTTTTCAAACTTTGATAATTGATGGGTCTCAGTGCATAATGTCAAATTTTCGGTTTTGTTTGATTGACTTAATTGGATGTACAGTTCCGAAAATTGACAATAATTTTTTACCAAAGACTGAGTGCATTTTTCCAACTGCTGCTACCATGATTCAGTACAGCTCAATGAGAACAAGGAAGGTTTTTATGTTTTTTTTTTATTCAAGTCAAATAGGCAGTGCATGCAAAAAACCTCTTTGTCGCCCGTGTACAATTTTTGTTTTGAAAACTTTCATATTTCAGACTTCACACTCTCCACTATTCCCCTTTTTTCCACTTTTTTCAATAATTCTTTTTTTTCCCTGTTTTCAAAAAACTTCCCCTTTTTCTTGTTTTTTTTTGCTTAAATGCGAACTGAATTAATAGAGCCCAATAATAGAATCCAACTATTTTTGCTTAAAAGTTAATTTTTTTTTGTTCTAAAGTCTACTATTATATAATATTTTGATGTTTTTATATCGATTACTGGTCAAATTAATTTTTGGAGAAATGAGAAAAAATCTACCTCGGCCCG
>JAUMHM010000049.1:27756021-27777594 GCA_032362435.1 Melikaiella ostensackeni
AGTCGTTTTAAATTTCTTTAAAATCTCTTGAATTTTTTTTTATTCGCCCTATATTATTTCAAATTCATCTTGAATTCTTATGAATATAATCGAATTCCTTTGAATTCTTCTAAATTCACGCTAATTTTACTAAAATCAATGGAATATTTTGGATTTGTTGATTTTTTTCAGGTCATTTGAAATCATTTGAAATTCACTTTGAATTATATTATTAATTTATCCGGAATTATTTTTCATTTCTTTTTTAATTCTTTGGAATTCTCTTCAATTTTTTTGTATTCCTCCTGAACTGTTTTGAATTCACTTGAATTCTTCTATATTCGCTCAATTCTACTGAATCAAATTAAATTTTTTTATTTGTTCTTAAGCTTTTTTTTAAATTCTCCCTGAAGGCTTTTAAATTCACCTTGTATTCTTAGACGTTTAATTAAATTATTTGAAATTCCCTTGAATTTTTTTTAATTTATTCAAAATTTAATGATTTCAATGAATTTGTCAAAATATTGAATTGCTTTCAATCTACTTGAATTATTATGAATTTCATCGAATTCTTCTCATTTCCCTTGAATTCCTCTAAATTCGCTAATTCTGTTGACTCCCATTTACCTGAATTCAACTGAATTGTTTTGGATTTTAACAAATGTGTTTCATTTACTTGAATTATTTTTAATTTGCCCTGGATTCTTATTCATTTATCTTGAATATTCCTTAAATTCTTCTGAATTTACTTGAAATGTCCGAACTCGTTCAATCATACCGAATGAAATGAATTTTTTAATACTTTTTCATTAGTTTTTTTTTAATTCACCTTAAATTTTTATGAATTTCATCGAATTCGTCGCATTTCCCTTAAATTTCTCTAAATTCACTCGAGTTTTATTTCATTCATTGGGTTTTTTTATTTGTTCAGTTTTTTCAATTCACTTAAATTCTATTGAATTTTCGGTGAATTCTGTTTACTCCCATTTTACTCAATTCAATGGAAATTATTTGATTTCAAAAATTTTGTTCAATTCAGTAAAATTCTTATGAATTTTATCCAAGTATCTTGAAATCATGTTATTTCTTTTGAATTTACCCTGAATTCTTTTCGGAATTTACTTGAATTGTTTTAAATTTGCACAATAGTACTAAATTAAATGGATTTTTCTATTTTCTCTTTAGTTTTTTTTTTCAATTCACCGTGAAGTCTTTTGAACTCACCTTGAATTCTTAGGTATTCCATCAAATTCTTTTGAATTCCCTTGAATTTTTTAAAATTCAATTGAATGAACTTTTTAAATATTTTTGAACTGTTTTCAATTCAACTTTATTTTTCATGCATTTTATCGAATTTCATATAATTTTTCTCATATCTCTTAAATTCCCCCAAAGTCGCTAATTCTATTCACTGCCATTTATTTGAATTCAATGGATTTTTTGGATTTTAAAAACTTGGATCCATTCCCTTGAATTCTTCGAAACTCACTCTAATTTTACTGCAGTGAATAGAATATTTTGAATTTCTTTCATTTATTTAAATTCATTTGGAATTCACCCTGAATTCTTAATAATTTACCCTGAATATTCTTTAAATCTGAATTTACTTGATTTGTCCTAATTCGCTCAATTCTGCTGAATTAAATGAATTTTTTATTGAGTTTTTTTTTCAAATTCACTCAAATATGAAACTTGAATCAAACTTGAATCCTTTTCAATTCATTCAAATTTCACTGAAATCAGTAGAATATTTTGGATTTAAAAAAATGTTCATTTCGTTTGAATTCTTTTGAACTTAATGGTTTTAGAGCTTAAATAAATGAGACAAATTGTAGACCGTTCAAAATCGAGTTTAGAATATTGCTCCTCATTCGATGAAGGCTTATGTGAGACTGATCTGGAAAACATTTAGGACGATTTCACACGACAAAGAAGGACCACACGGATGTATATCTTATCTCGATTTTTATTAAATAAAACTTGGTTAGTCGACTAAGCCTTAATTCTAGGTATATGAATCAGTTCTTCATACTAAATCTCAATGTTAAAATTCGCTTTTTGCTCTATAATTATGGAATATTTTTAACAGCTAACAGAATTTATCCTTAATTTGTTAAGTCACCTGAAAATCTTATAAATTTCATGGAATTCTTTTTCATTTTTTTGAATTCAAAAGAACATTAATCACATAATTAATGAGCAGTCAAATTTAGTCACTTTTGGTTACTTTTTCGGTTTAGATAGGTCACATTTTCAAGTAAATTAGGCTGTGGCAGCCCTGCCTATGTGGATACTCAAGTCATCCAACTTAGTAATATCTGAATCGAGGAAAAATTTATCTGTAAATATTGAGGTGAGACTAACTGGAATAATTAAGAAGATTACAAGTAATTAATACTATTAATCTAGGGTAAATGGTTCTGATAAATACATAGAGTGTTAATTTGATCGAATATTATTGGAATGCATGAAGTCTTCGGCAAATTGTTCGTCGATCCGTAAAGAGGATATGCTAAAGAAAAACGCGACAAAGAGGAAAGCGAGTAATGGTATGAAACACCAACGGGAGAATGAGGTAGTGGTGTAACCAGCAACATCAGGGAGTGCACGTTTCACGGGGGTGGGTTCTGTTCAGGGCCGTAGTTGCACATCTAAAATTTTGACACTTTAATACTTCAAAGTTTAGTGGATTGATTTAGATCCAATCTATTCAAACTATTCTATTTTTCAAAATAGAAAAAGCTAATAATCCAAACTCACAAACACATTTGTAAAAACTACTAACTTTCTCGAATTTATGGACAATGTTCAAATAAAATAGATATCTTTTTGTAAACTGAGTTCATCACTAAGTAACCTCAACTAAAGAAATCTTAATTATTCATATAGGCAACCCTGCAGATTGGAACAAATCCTTGCTCAAATAATGTCTCTCTTTTAAAATTTCTTAAAGATCGAAATGAAATTTACTTTCTTATGAAAATTTTTTGTGTACTGGAAAAGGAACACCCAAAAACTTCACAAATCAGAATCAGACTTCGAGACTACCCGCTTTTCCGGCTCATTAGAGACAAATTTACAATAAATGTACAAAAAAAAAATGAGGGAGGAAAAGAAAAGAGTCAACCAAAACCAACCAACCTCATCACACTCTTTCTTTTTTCCGTCTTTTTTGTACTACTGGGGACCAATATGTTTCGAAGCAAATTTAGACTTCCTCATCAGGGTTAATTTATAGAAATACTACAGTTATAAATAATCAAATATATATTAATTAAATTCAAATATTACCTGAAAGTATAAATAAAACATTTTTTATTATGAAATATTGTTTGGTCAATCATTCCATTTTCTTATTAAAATCAAAAATCTTTAATATCAATGTGAAATTAACTTTCTTATGCAAATTTTTTTATTATTCTAAAATAGAAAACACTATAAAGTTATGTGTATGTACACTCGAACTCTCGTATAAGCCCATCCAGTTTAAGAATTCCTAGAACTGCTGGCCGACTGCTGGCCCCCACTGTTTCTCAGCTCGCGGGGCGAGAGACGGTGTTCAAAGAAGCGTGAAACACCAGCAGCGTACAGATAAAGGTGCAGTGCGCGGGTACTGACATTCGTACTCACGTTCGGAGATTGCGTAATATTAGGAAATGATTCACACGTCTCTGACTGTTTACGTTTCGATAAATCCAGTTTAGGACTAAGGCCAGTGCGAAGCAACTCCCGAAACTGTTCTTATATTGGAGTTCGTGTGTATATGTGCATGGCAGCCTTTTTAACCAAATTCAAAGAGGTTTATTAAATTTATTGGTATTTTCATTAAAAGCTTCTTTGTTATCTTTTTTTTGACATATTTTTTTGCTAATATGAAATATTTTTTTGGGAAACACCCCATGAAACTTGCATTCTATCAATAAATCCTTCTGTAGCACATCCAATCTAAGTTTTTACTAATAGAATAAATTCTTTAATACATACAAAATATTAATATCCACCAAATTTTTCATCAGTTACACTGAAAACCATATTAACAAAAACAGGAAAATAAAATAGATAAAATAATTTTTTATATAACTTCTCGCGTATAAAATTGAAAAAATTGTAATTCAATGTTTTGCAAACACTTCACCACAACACTAATTAAAGAAACATTTCAAATTATTTTAAATTTTGTTGATTTTATTTTTGCTTTTTAAAGATAAAAACATTCATTCACTTTCTCAATATAAATTTTCTAAATTATTATTATTATTATTAAAACGTTCATTTTTTTGAGAGAATAACGAGTGTTTGCAAGACATTGGATTACAGTTTTCTGGATTTTATACGCAGGAAGTTATATAAAAAATTATTTTATTTATTCTTATTTTCCTGTTTTTGTTATTATGGTTTCCAGTGTAATTGTTAAAAAAATTTGGGTGAATGTGATTTTACGATAGATGTTACTGAAGGTCCGGTGTAAGAGTATTAAAAAATTTATTCAATTAGTAAAAACTTAGCTTTGATACATTACAGAAGGATTTACACAAAAAAAGAGAGGGAGAAAAAGAAAGAGTCAACCAAACCAACCTCACACTCTTTCTTTTTTTCGTCTTTTTTATACTACTGGGGACCAATATATTTCGAAGCCAATTTAGACTTCCTTTTCAGGGGTAATTTATAGGAAATCTACAGTTATAATTAATGAAACCTATTTTAAATAAATTCAAATATTGCCTTAAAATAAAAATAAAGAAATATCTGTCTACCGTTATGGAATTTCCCGTAAGAACAACCCCTTTCCAGCTTGTTCAGGGATAAAGTTACGGAATTTTCCATAACTCTAGCCCTAACGCTACACTTGACCGAGTTACGGAAAATTCCGTAACACTAGTCAGTGCCAATATACAAATATAAAATCAGATTACTATGATTCCAAGTTTAAATTGTTCAATTTAACCGCTTTAACAAAATAATAATTTCAGAGGCATTGAGTTTAAATTGTTCAATTTAGAACATTTTCAAGCTTAAAATAATTCAATTTTGAATGTCCAGTTCTTACACTGTTTTATTTTTAAGGCAAAATTATCTTTCATTTTTTCACAGAATAATTTGGAATGGGCTTCGAAAATTAGAAAGCTACTTTAAAAATATTCAGTTTTTAATGTTTTTTCGGAATTTTTCAAGTCTGCATGATTTCAATTCAAAGTTACTATTATATAGTGAAATAGACTGGAACCTTCATTTAACGGCGGTTTCGGGTATGACCTGCGATGGCCGTGAAGCTCTTCCAAGAATTTCTGTATCGTAAACTGTCAG
This sequence comes from Melikaiella ostensackeni, assembly GCA_032362435.1. NCBI lineage: Eukaryota > Metazoa > Arthropoda > Insecta > Hymenoptera > Cynipidae > Melikaiella > Melikaiella ostensackeni. The sequence continues at coordinate 27,761,305 of JAUMHM010000049.1, forward strand.
GGCCGTAAGAACCATTGCCAGTAGGAATACATAATATTAATTAACTGTATTTTGTACAAATTTAGATTTTTGTAATCATAAAGGATGGAAATTTTATAATAATGAAGCCTAATTAATGAAAGGAGAATTTTCCGCGTGCATTTAAACATAAATGCGAAAACTGCACACGTGTGTTCGAACTGGCCGCTTTGTGGCTACGGAATTGCTGAATTTTAAATGTTAAAGGCTATAAATTTGATATTGTACAATTTTTCAACACTACGAATGAAAAAAATTCAATTTTAAACATTCTAAATTTGAAAATGGTGTTATAAAATCCATTAATTCGAAGTTTCAAATGCTTAGTGGTGAAATTATTTGAATTGGTATGCCTAAGAATAAAATTTTCTCCATTTTTATAGATGCCAACTCTTCGAAATTGTACAATTTTAAGTACTCCTCGTTTGCAGGTTGTTTATTATCGTAGGCTTTGAATAGGGATTTATTCAATTATTTAAAAAATTTTAATTCAAAATTGTTTAATTTCAAACAAAAAGTCAAAAAGGTTAGGCTTTTTTCCAAGTATTTTAAGTATGGAAAAATGAGAAATTTATTAACTGAAAAGGAAAATTAAAGAAACGTAATGAGTAAAACGCAAAATATATTTATTTCAAAAATATTAGTTTCCAATTATTAATTTCATTTTGTTGTGCAACTTCGAAGATTTGAAATTGATCCCAAAGAATTTCATATATTATCAATTGAATATTATTTCATTTTACAATTACTTATGTATTTCTAAACATTAAATAATAAAACGTACCAATTTAAAGAAACAGGAATAAAAAAATCATCTCACCGAACCAACAACATGCTGCGAACGAAAACACTTGAATATTATTATATGTCATTGACTAAATTATATTTTCAGACTTTTTGAAACATTAACTAAAATTTCTTGAAAAATAACATAATCTTGAATTTTATCATCACATTTATTGAATAAACTTTGAATTTAATTGAGTTCACTGTAAATTTATTTGAACTTGAGTCAGTAATTTTCATCGTGAATTCAGTTTAATTCAAGAACTCATTTGAATTTCATCGTGAAATCACATTGTATTCACTCGATTTCTATTTAATTAACTTTAGGTTCATTTGAATTGGTTTGAGTCAATTTGATTTCAGTATAATTAATTTTCGAAGAATGAATATTTTTGTATATTCAATATTTTTAAGAATGGATAAATATTCGCCTAAAAATCAATTTGGAATTTGCTATAGAATTCAGGTACATGAAGTAAGTTAAACTTATTTCGAATTTAGTTCGAATGTGTCTCTTGGAGTACTCGTAGAATACAAATAAAAAAATAGTTATACAAATCAAAATTAAAACCGAAAACAACCATATCTCTTAGAATAATAATCAAATAGCAATTGCATGTCAGAAATCTACAAATTGATAGAAAACCAATCAAGTACCGAATCATATTTTCCCCAGAGGGAGTGCCCATTAATGGAGAATTTGCATGTGTCATGAATACGGAAAATAATTATTGCATCTTGTAGAGGACCTTAAACTGAGTTTCTTTTTACAAAAAATAAATCAATAATAGGTTTAAATATTTTTTAAATTTAATTTTTAAAAGTGGAAGCAGCTTGCGGGAATGGGAGCTTTTATGATTGAGCACAGAAAAAACTGTATGGAAGTAAGATCCATGAATATGGTTGTCACAACCACAAAAAATAATAAAATATGGTACAACTATACAACTGTGGTTCCTACAACCTTATAGCTGTTTGTATAAGAGTCTAGTTATAAGGTCTCAACTGTGTGGTTGTCGCAACCATACACAGTGGCTGTCACAACCACACAATGGAAGTTCTTTCTATAATGTGTGGTTGCTACAACTACACAGTGAAAGATATTTTTAACAGGGTTTGGTTTTCACAACCATACAGTAAACGTTCTCATCAATAGGATGTATCTGTCACAACCAGCATTGCTGATTGAAGAAAAAAATGATCTGCATTAATTATTCATAAGTTTTTTTTTTAAATTATGGAAGCATACAAGAGTAAAAAGAAATTGGGTGACAAGATCTGTCACCATCACACATTGTAAATCCTGATGTGCAGGCTAATTCATATACACGCGCATATATGAAATTGTCAGTCATCCATACAACCATTCAGAAAATCTTGCATTCCTGGAGATTTTGCACACATTTCTCCTTGATTCGCCATTGTCCATCCACGGTTAATATCCAAGTATGTCACCACTTTAGCACTTGCACTCAATTTTCACTTGAATTTGTTGCACACAAGAAACAATTTGGCAGGCGATCGGATGTGATGGCGTCGGGCCTGATGGGTGACGCGACGTGATGTGCGTTAGCGCACGTGAATTTGCGCAACTATGTGCACCAATCAAAACAGGATGAGCTACAAACACTGTGTTTGTGGGAGCCACAAGCCTGTAGCTAAAAGCGTGTTGTTGTGACAACCATATCAAGACAATAATGCCCAACTACGCAGGAGAAGCGGCACCAATTAAAAGAGGATGAGTTACAAATAGCCCAGTGGTGGGAGCTACAAGACTGTAGCTAAAAGCGTGTGGCAACTATATCATTTGGAACTAACAACGTAGATAAAAGATATCTGAATAATAAAACTGGACAATGCATCCATATTGTATGCAACTTGATAATTTTAGTTACTGTGACCATACCATTTTTCTCCGTGTAGAAAATGTCGATAGAAAATAATTTCAACTTGAATGACAAAAGAAGGATTCAAAAGTATATGATAATCTTAAATTCAATTGATTCAAACTGATCCAAATCAATCGAGAGATGAATTTAGAGACCCCATCAATGAAACAAATACAAATATCAGGTACGTCAACCTGACAGTGCCACAACGTCAGATCGAAATATCTATTATTCTAAAATAGGGGTTCATTTAGGGCTCTGCAATTTTAAAAAAAAATGTCTGGCACTGCGAGCTATACCTCAAGCCAGCAGTTCCACTTGTAAAAACGAGACAAGCTTTGACTTCATCAAATTTCGTTTCATAATACCACAATTAAGTGAGCCCTTAATTGTGGTATTATTATTATTAAATAATAATAATAATAATAATAATAATAATAATAATAATAATACCACAATCAAGGGCTCACTTACCCACATAGAACACTTCCCGAATAAACCTGGTCTTTTCTTGGGACTTGATCCAAGTGGTCGGAAGAAAAAAAACCAGATAGCACAGCTTTTAATACTTTTTAAAAAATTCCGAAATATTAAGTAATAAGTAATATTAATTAAGTATATAAGTATTAAGTAATTAAGTAATATTAAGTAATAAATTATTAGACACTCTCTAATGCTTTTGAATAAAATTTCATTTTTTGAATTGCTTTTTACTCAATTAAAGGAAATCTTAATGGTATTCACAGGCAACCATGCAGATTGGGACAAATCTTTGCTTAATGTCTCTCTTCTAAAATTTCATAAAGATCGAAATGAAATCTACTTTCTTATGAAAATTTTTTACACCCAAAAAGTTTACAAATCAAAAATAGACATCGAAACTATCCACTTTACGGCTCATTAGAGACAAATGTACAATAAATGTACAATAAAAAAAAGAGGGAGAAAGGAAAGAGACAACCAAACCAACCTCTCACTCTTTTATTCTCCGTCTTTTTTATACTACTGGGGACCAACATGTCTCGAAGTCAATTCAGACTTCCTCATCAGGGATAGCTTATAGTTAAACAACAGTTACAAATAATGAAAACATTATTAGATTAGAAAATAATTATTACTTGAAAATAAAACAGAGATAATTAATAGCAATTGTTATTTTGGTACATATTTCATTCCTTGATTGAAATTGATTTTCACATAGGCAAACATTCTGAATCAAAATTAAAGTCAATTATTTCATTCTTTAATTGAAATTGATTTGCACGTAGGTATAATTCTGACCAAAACTACAGTCAATGTATGCAATTAATGACTCTATCCCAAATTTTCTTATATCTCGAAAGATCTCTTTTTAAATCAATAGCTTTGTTATCTTCTCCCTTTATAAGTAACATCTCCATGAACTCTTTTTTTTTATTTCTCTCGTGATAAAAAATTTTAACGTCATCCATTTTCAATTAGTGTTGTGATGGATTGTTACAAAACATTGGATTACAATATTTTGATTTTGTACGCAAGAAGTTGATGTTTTGTCTAGTCAGATTTTTCTGTTTTGGTATTATGGATTCAATGAAATTGATAAAAATTGGGGTAATGGGATGAATGTTATTGGAGGACCAGTGAAAAATATTGATGAATTTTATTTAATTAGTAAAAAACAGAGATTGGCTTGCATTACAGAAAGGATTCTTGTTGAAGTGCAAGATTCATGGGGGTTTTCCAGAAAAGATATTTGACATTTACAAGAAAGTATGATTTGATTTTAACAACAAAAGAAACAAAGAAACCTTTAATGAGACCGCTCATAAATTTAGAAAATCTACCTTGAATTTGGTTGTAAAAAATTGCCATGCACAGATACACAATCTGAATGAGAACATTAAAAAGACTCAAGAAAAATTAAATAAACAGGTACCGTTTTACATCATCAAAGAAAGCCTTGCAAGAGAAATTAAATAAAATAAAAAAGCCTTTAAAATGATAAAAAATGTGAACGAAAATTTGAAAACATTCACAATATTCAAAGTTATATACAAAAATTGACTCTGAGTATTCACTTGACTCTATGTCAACACCTTTCTGACCCATGGTTTTTAAATATTTCAAACGTAGAGATTCCACAAAGGGTAATCAACATTTTAGGGTTAGGTGAGGGCTTTAGTAACAAATATGGGGAAAAAAATTATGACCAATTCCTTGAAATTGATGGGTTTGTCAAACGATTTTTTGAATAATGGGGTTCCACAAAGTTTATTAGAAAAGGAATTGAACGAGGGATTTTTCGAAACTAACAAATTTTTAAAATATCCTGAAGTACTGATTATTAAGGCTGATAAAGGGAGTATTATGGTTGCGATATTAAAAAATGTTTATAGTCAAAAAATGATGCATATTTTGAATGATAAAGATAAGTTTTATAGTTATTCCAAGTGGCCCTACAAGAATGCTTCAAAAAGGTACATTCAAAATTCTAGAGAGATTAAGGATTCAAAAATGTTCAGGAAAAAATGTTGAAAGGTGCGATATTGACACCATTCATACTAATCTATCTTTAGCCTGTGACCTGGTTAAGGCTCATAAAGTAGATTTTCCTTTACGACCAGTTATTTCTACAATAGGTTCACGAACTAGAAAATAAGAAGAACTACCTAGCGAAATTATCAAAGAATCAGTAACCCCTTCGGAAAAATCAATAAAAAGTAGTGCTGCCTCTATGAAATTAATTGAGAGTGTTATAGTACCAGTATATGACATTTTTGTTTCTTTTCACGTTATAGCCATGTTTCCTAACATTTCATATGAAAGAATTAAACTTGCCATAGAAAAAAGATGAGATATGATCAAACTTCATACTAAGATTTCAAAAAAAAAATTTCTTGATGCTATTGAATATGTTTTCAATTCCGTTTATTTTAAATTCAATGGTACTTTTTATAAACAAAAATTTGGAACTTCGATAGGTTCAGTCTGTTCCTCAATCTTGCTGAAATTGTGATGGAAGATTTTGAAAATGAAGTTTTCGATCAAATTAATTTTCAGTTGGCTGTTTTGATGATTCTGTGTTTTCTTTACACGCACAAAATGTGGATACCCTTCTTAATGTTTTTAATAGTATATATTCAAGATTACAGTTCACTGTTGAAATTGAAACAGAAGGTAGAATGAATTTTCTTGATTTGTGATAAAAACTGGTAAAAATTATAATATCACTGATTTGCACATAAAAACAATTTGTTCGGGAACGACACTCAATTTTAATTCTGATAAATCCATTCAAAACAAGATAGGGATTGTAAAGAATTTGATTTATAGAACTCTTTTATGATCTCATCCACAATTTCATGAAAAGAACATTGAATTATGTAAACAGATTCTTTTTCTCAACCATTGCCCGATTGCCTTTATTGACAAACATATGCATAACATAATTGTTCAAATTGAGATAAAAGCAATAATCAGAACAAAAACAATATACAGGATTACAATAGATTCAATACGGTTGTCTTATCTTATTTTTGAAAAATCCCAAGTATCTTGAAATCAATTTTAGGAAAATTGGACTTACATACGATATATAGAGTTCCATTCAAAAGTAATGTGTTTATAAAATTGGGTAAAGATTAGGGTGGTCCAAAAAATCTTCTTTTAATTTTTGAGTCGTCGTCATGGAACCACATGTTCCTCTGGGCTAGAAATAGGCCCACAATTTTTTATATATTTTTAAAAAATTATTTAGAGGTCGCTCAAAGCACTTTTATGTCGAAAGTGGTATTTTCATGATTTTTTCATTTTTCAATCACAGATATATTAAGGATACAAATGTCTTGTGCATAAAATTGTTTGCAAATCTATCGAGGAAAAATATTTTTTTTTGTAGATTAAAAAAAATATTTGGTGTCTGTACAGGTCACGAAAATTGTATTTTTGCAGGAACGTTTATATAAGAGCACATTTATACTCCTTAACAGCTTTTATACGGCTCGTCAAAATTCTGGCACACTCTCTATATGCTAGGGAAAAAATTTATTATGGAGATGAGGTTGAAATATTAAGAATGAAGCTGTGGAAAGTCAACAAAAATTATAAATGTTCATTTTTCCATGTATTAACAATAATTATAGTTATTATTTTTAATTTTTCAACCTCATCTGCATGCTAGATTTTTTCCTTAGTATACCAGAAATCCCAGAGTATCCCAGAATTTGGACGATCCATATAAATAATGATTAGGGGTCTAAATGTGCTCCTATATCTAAACGTTACTGCAAAATTGCAACTTTTTTGACCTGCACAGACACCAAATATTTTTGTTTTAATCCACAAAAAATAACATTTTTATTTATAAATTTGTCAGCAATTTCATACAGAAGAGACTTTTATATCCTTAATATATATCTGTGATTGAAAAATGAAAAGCTCACGAAAAAACAAATAGGGATTTAAGCGACCTGTAAATATTTTTTTTAAAATTTATCAAAATTTGTAGGTCTATTTCTAGCTCAATTAGCCCAATTAGAAAAAGATTTTTTTGGACCACCCTAGTAAAGATAAATATGAGAAACTTGATTAACAATTTGTGATTTACAAATTTAAATGTATACAGTGTGATGCTGTTTATATAGAGCACACAAGGGATGATATTAAAAGCTATTAATTCAAAAAGAGATCTTTCGAGATATAACAAAATTTGAGATTTAGTCATTAATGGGATACATTGACTGTAGTTTTGTTCAGAATTATGCCTATGTGCAAATCAATTTCAATTAAAGAATGAAATAATTGAATTTATTTTTTATTCAGAATGTTTGCCTATGTAAAAATCAATTTCAATCAAGGAATGAAATATGTATCAAAATAACCATTGCTATTAATTGTCTCTGTTTTACTTTCAGGTAATAATTATTTCTTAAAGATCGAAATTAAGTGAATTTAAGTAATATAGTTTTCATTATTTATAACTGTAGTTTTCCTATAAATTAGCCCCGATGAGGAAGTCTAAATTTGGCTTCGAAACATGTTAGATCCCTAGTCGTATAAAAAAAAGGAGAAAAGAAAGAGTGAGAGGTTGGTTTGGTTGACTCCTCTTTTTTCTTCCTCTTTTCTCATTTTGTTGTATATTTATTGTACATTTTTTATTAATGAGTCAGAAAGTGGGTAGTTTCGAAGTGTATTTTTGATTTGTGGATTTTTGTGTGTTCTATTTTAGTACATAAAAACTTTCATAAGAAAGTAGATTTCATTTCGATCTTTGAGAAATTTAAAGAAGACAGATAAAGATTAAAGATTTGTTCCAATCTGCAGGGTTGCCTATAAATGCCATTCAGATTTCTTTTAATTGAGGCATTAAGGGGCCGTCCATAAACTACGTTACCAATTTTTTGCTATTTTTGATCCCGTAGCCGTTAATTTTAAAAGTTAATTTTCAACCAAGAAAGATGACTTTTTTACCATAAAAGATAAATTTCAAACCAAAAGGACGAATTTTTAACAAAACAGTTCAATTTTTGACCATGAAAGCGAATCTTAAAAAAGAGTAATATTTTTAAAAAGTAGTTCAATTTTCAACCAAATAGTTAAATTTTCAACAAAAAAAAAAGAATCTTGAAGCCAAAAAGACGAATTGTCTACAAAACAATTTAATTTTCAATCCAAAAATATAATTTTTCAACAAAAAAAGGTAATTTTCTACCAAACTGTTCAATATTCAAATGAATGACTTAATTTTTAACAAAATAGTTGAATTTTCTACCAAAATAGTTGAATTTTTAAACAAAAATATGAATGTTTAATAAAGAAGCTAATTTTCAAACAAATAGTTTAACTTTCTACCAAACTGTTAAATTTTCAAGTCAAAAAGACGAATTTTCTACAAAATAGTTCAATCCTCAACAAAAACATATTAATTTTCAGCCAAGCAGTTGCATTTTTAAACAAAAAGAATGAATTTTCAAACAAGAAGATTAACTTCTACCATTAAGACGATTTTTCAACAAAATACAAGAATTTCCTGATAGCTGAATTTTTAACTAAAAAAAAATAAATTTAGAAGCAAGAATGGAATAGTTAATTTTTCGATTTAAAAAATTACTTTACAACCAAAAATGAAATGAATGTTCAACACAATAGTTAAATTTTCAACCTAATAGATGAATTTTCAACAAGAAAAAGTCAATTTTCAATTAAAAATATAAATTTAAAAAAAATGGAATAGTTACATTTTCAGTTAAAAAAATTAATTCTAAACCAAAAAAAAATAATTCTCAACAAAATAGTTTGATCCTCAACCATCGATATGAAGTTTCAACTAAAATGATGAATCTTCAATTTAAAAAAAAATCATTTTAGACAAAAGAGTTAATATTCAACCAACTAATTGAATTTTCGTCCGAAAAGATGACTTTTTCACAAAGAAGATTAATTTTTACCAAAAATTATTATTTTTTTTCAACCGAAATTTGTATTTATAAGCAAAATGGATGAATTTTCGACCAAGAAGAGTAACTTTATACCAAAAAATGCGATTTTTTAACAAAATACATGATTTTTCAACCAAATAGTTGAATTTTAACTAAAAAAAAAAATAAAATTTTCAACTAAAGATGAAGTTTAAACTAAAATTATGAATCTTCAAAAAAAGAAATAAATTTTCAACCGAAAAGGGGGTTGCTACAATACCTGGAAGACCTGGAAAAGTCATGCAATTCTTAAAAAGTGACTGATAAACCTGGAAAAGTCATGGAATTTTGAAAAAAATGACTGGAACTTTTTTAATCGTCTCTATTTCAAAGTCTTAATAATTTAGTATTTTATAGCGAATTCTTTATTTTAAAATTGATAAGAAGTGATTTTTTTACATTTAAACGATTTCAACAAGCGCGGACCTTGAATTTTTTCAAAATTAGACCTGGAAAACCTGGAAAAGTCATGGAATTTTGAAACCAGACTCTTGTAGCAACCCCGGAAAAGACTATTTTTTAGCCAAGAAGATAAATTAAAGAGATAAATCAAAGAGATAAAAAAGGAGATAAATCTTCAACCAAAAATTGAACTTTTAACAAAGTAGTTCAACTTTCAACCAAGTAGTTGAACATTTGACTGTTAAAGACGACTTTTTTAACAAAATATTTGAATTTTCAACAAAATAATTAAATCTTCAATCAAACAGTCGAATTTTTGATCAAACGAGTTGAATTCCGAACTGTTCAGAACTAAAAATATAATAGTAGACATTTCAGCTAAAAACAATCAACTTTGAACCAAAAATAGTTGGATTTTTTTAATGGGTTCTATCAATTTATTTTGTATTTAAGAGACAACGAATACAAGGGGAAAATTCTTGATAGCAGGGGGAAAAAAGAAAAATTTAAAAAAAACTGTACCGTTGCAGGGCCATCTTTCGCAAAATTCGCAAACTTCGTTGAAAATTATTCATTAATTTTGTTAAATTTATAATTTCATTTTGTTCGTAACGTTACTTCCACTGCCTCCCCCCCCCCCTCCCCAATTGGTAACGTAGTTTATGGACGATCCCTTATTATTAACTCAATTTATCAAAATATATTTATTTTTATTTAAATATAGTATAAAAATTTGCTGAAGTTAGCAATTTTTAGAAATGTGTTATTGTTTGGATTATTGCCTTTTTCTATGTTGAAAAATGGAATAATCCGAAATAGATTGGTTCTAAATCAACTTGGAAAGTAATAATTATTTTCTTATCTAATAATATTTTCATTATTTCTACCTCTTGTTTACCTATAAATTACCCCTGATGAGGTAGTCTAAATTGACTTCGACACATGTTCGTACCCAGTAGTACAAATAAGACGGAAAAAAGAAAGAGTGAGAGGTTGGTTTGAATTTCAAAGTCTATTTCTGATTTGTGGATTTTTTTGTGTTCTATTTTAGTTCAGAAAAACTATCATAAGAAAGAAGATTTTATTTCAATCTTTAAAAAATTTTAAGAGACATCAAAGATTTGTTTCAATCTGCAGGGTTGTTATAAATACCATTCAGATTTCTTTTAATTCAGGCATTAATGATTAATTCAGTTTACCAAAAGATATCTATTTTCATTTAAATATAATATAAAAGTTTGATGAAGTTAGCAATTTTTAGAAATGTGTTATTGTTTGGATTTCAGCCTTTTTCTATGTTGAAAATGGAATAATCTGAATAGATTGGTTCTAAATCAACTTGGAAAGTAATAATTATTTTCTAATTGACTTCGAAGCATGTTTGTACCCAGTAGTAGAAAAAAGGCGGAAAAAAGAAAGAGTGAGAGGTTTGTTTGGTTGTCTTTTTCTTTTTCTCCCTATTTTTTCATTTTGTTGTACATTTACTGTACATTTGTCTCCAATGAGACGTAAAAGTGGTAGTTTCGAAGACTATTGTTGATCAGTGAACTTTTTGGGTGTTCTTTTTTAGTACAAAAAAAATTTTCATAAGAAAGTAGATTTCATTTCGATCTTCATGAAATTCCTTCTTTAGAACTCAGCCTCTCAGCTCCTCAGCCAATGATACGAAATGTATCCCCCACTTTCTCTAGGACTAGCTAGGAAGCCTAGAATTTTCAAACGAGGGTTCCAGGAAGAAGGGAGCGATTCTCGCTCCAATTTTTTGGGGTGTTCTTATTCTTATAAACTCACTGCATGATTCCCCCGATGATGCAGCTTGAGGGGTTCGGATATGCTTGAATAAAAAGGAAGAGGATGCTTGGAGAATCGGAGAATCGAGACCGTAGTTGAATCCCGCTGAAACTCATTGGCGTAGAGCGTAAAACGTAAATGTGAATGAGGATCGAAAGTACGCGCGAACGTGAATGTGATCTCCCAGGGGCGGATGTAGAATGTAGAGTGTAGAATGTAGATTAAACTCCCGGAGGTTTGAGGAGGGAGGATAAAAAATAAAAAGCTGAAAGCAAATTGAAAAGCATTATTTTTTTAGATCAGGTTGGATGATAGATACGGTGTAGATTTCTTGTCTCGAGTTCAGGGTGTTGTGACTAATGAACCTAGAATTTGATCATTTGATACTCGACTTGATCTGACCTCAAAAACTTCAGAACTCTTTCATAATGAACTAACAAAAATATCGTGCTTATAATATGTTTCTTATTTTAATTGCCTAATTATCGAATTGAAATATATGATCAAATTTAAAGTACTTTAAAAAATAATTAATAATAATCATAAATTGAAATAAATATTAAAGTAGCTACATCGGCTTTCATACAATTGAGCTATGGAAAGCTAAAACCGTCAAACTCCACTCTTTAGTAAAATTGAGTTTCGTGTACTTTATTATGATTATATATACACGTATTTAGCTGAAAAAATTTAAGCTTTGACCATTTTTACCCATAATTTAATTAATGAAAAGTTATAAAATATTTGGAAAATTTGAGTTTTTAAATTTAGAACATTAAGGATCAAAAGTATTCAGTTGTATTTCCAAATCCAACCCCATTATAGCCTTTCACAAGTTTTTTCTGATAGTGAATACTTAGAGTAAAATTTGAGTATTATGTACATCTATAAATATGTTCAGTCTTTTCTGCCAATTAATTGTTGTTTAATCGTGAAAAATATATAAATATTTATTTTACATCATTTCCTTCGCGATTTGTTGTATTTTTCTCATTATAATGTTATGGAATGCTTAACCTTCAATTTTAAAGATTTACAATTCAAAGTTCTACAATTTAAGAGTTACAAGTGCTACTCCATCGAAATTTCCATTAATGTTCAAACTACACACAAAAAAATAATTATCTCAATCTGTTGCAAATTATCCCCCTGAGAAAGTTTTTTGTCTCTCCTGTAAAATTAGGTTCAATGTAGTTAGGCGGTTATAGTTTCTTATAGCCCAAATCTAATTTTAATTTTAATTAGCAAATTTCTTAATTTTGAATGTTTATAGTTTAACATGAAATTTTGAACATCTTTTTGAAATAGGTCTATCTTGTAGGTTTGCAATTGAAGATCCTTCAATGTTGAATGTGTATAATTTAAAATAATGTTATTTCGAATGTTTTTTTTTTTTAATAATTCAATTTTGAAGATTCACAATTGAAAACTCTACAATTGTAAAGATGTGTAAATAAAAATTCTTAAATTTACGGGTAAATTTTGCGGATTTTGCAGATCGAAAGTCAAGAGTTTTCAATTTTAAATCTTCCATATTGAAGAAATTTCAAATTGAATCATCAAAATTATAGAAATTTTTATTGTAAAACTTGAACTTGTCTAATTTTTAAGCGTAAATTTTCAAAAGTGAAAACTCTTCAATTTTAAAGACTTACAATTCAAAGTCCTACAATTTTGAAGAGTTACAATTGAAAATTCTTGAGTTTTGAAAATACAGAAACTCTTCAATTTTAATCATTTGCAATTCAAAATTATGCAATTTTGAAAATTTACAATTAATAATTCATTAATTTGGAATGTTTACATTTTAAAGTGATGAAATTTTGAACCTTTTTTTGGAATACTTAGTTCAATTTCGAAGATTTACAATGGAAAATTCTTCAATATTTAATTGTGTAAAATAGAAAGTGATGCAATTTTAAATGCTTTTTTCAGAATAATTCAATATTACATATTTAAAATTCAGAATTATTCAGTTTTGAAGATTTGAAATTGAAATATATTCAACCGTGAAGATTTGAAATTGAAATTTGTTGAACTTTCAAGATTTAAAATTGAAATTTATTAATTTTATACATTTGCAATTGAAAATTTTTCATTTTTTTGAATGTTTTTCTTTTGTAATAGTTCAATTTTGAAGATTTAAAATTGAAATTAATTCAATTTTATAGATTTGCTATTTAAAATTCTTTTATTTTTACGATTTATGATTAAATATTCTTGAATTTTGAATGTTTATAATTGAAAATAATGTAGTTTTCAGTATTTTTTTCGAATAGTTCAATTTTGAAGATTTAGAATTGAAAATTAATCAATTTTAAAGATTTTAAATTGAAAATTCTTCAATTTTTAATATTAATAATTGAAGATTTATTATCTTGAAATGTTCATAATTTAAAATGGTGTAATTTTTACGATTTACAACTAAAGATTTATTAATTTGAAATGTTTATCATTTAAAATGATGTAATTTAGAATGCTGTTTTTGGAATATGTAATTCAATTTTAAAGATTTGCAATGGAAAATTTTTCAGTTCTGAATATTTGCAATTAAAAACTCTTGAATATTTAATGTGTAAAATTGAAAATGATGCAGTTTTGAATGTTTTTTCTTGTAATAATTCAATTTTGAAGATTTAAAATTGAAATTTATCCAATTTTTATAGATTTGCTATTTAAAATTATTTTATTTTTACGATTTATAATTAAAGATTCTTGAATTTGGAATGTTCATAATTTTAAATAATGTAATGTTTAATTTTTTTAGCAGCTCAATTTTGAAGATTTAGAATTGAAATTTATTCATTTTTATATATTTTTAAATGAAACAGAAAATGATCAGTTTTGAATGTTTTTTTCTGTATTACTTCAATTTTCAAGATTTAAAATTGAAAATTATTCAATTTTGAAGATCCAAAATTGAAATTCATTCAATTTTATAGATTTGCTATTTAAAATTCTCCAATTTTTACGATTTATAATTAAAGATTCTTTAATTGTGAATATTTATAATTTAAAATTATGTAATTTAGAATGCTGATTTTGGAATAGTTCAATTTCGAAGATTTAAAATTGAAAATTATTCAATTTTGAAGATGTGAAATTAAAATTTATTCAATTCCATTGGTTTGCAATTTAAAATTCATAAATTTGTATGATTTTCAATTGAAGATCCATCAATTTTGAATGTGAACAGTTTAAAATAATGTAATTTTGAACGTTTTATGGAATATATAACTCAATTTTGAAGATTTACAATGGAAAATTCTTCAATTCTGAATATTTGCAATTGAAGACTCATCAATATTTAATGTGTAAAATAGAAAATGATGCAATTCAAGTTTTTTTTGGAAATAGTTCAATTCAAAGCTTTAAAATTGAAAATTATTCAATTTTGGAGGTTTAAAATTGAAATTCATTTAATTTTATAAATTTGCAATTTAAATTTTTTCATTTTTTTACAATTTATAATTAAAGATTCTTAAATTTGGAATGTTTATGGTTTAAAATAATATAGGTTTTAATGCTTTTTCTGGAATAGTTTTAATTTTTAATGATTTAAAATGGAAAATTATCCGATTTTGAATGTTTTTTTTTTTGGAATAGTACAATTTTGAAGAATAAAAATTGAAAATTATTCAATTTTAAAGATTTAGAATTGAAATTTATTCCATTTTATAGATTTGCAATTGTAAATTTTTCAATTGTGAACAGCAAACTGACAGCGTTCATTTACTTACTAGAAATTCTTATAATTTTGCTTCCTCATAGAGGAAGCTTTGGAATGGTAACAATTTCAAAAAAATTTACATTTGTTTAATTACAGGATTTCTGAAAATATTCATTACAATTTTTTTAGCACTTTATAATATTTTAAAAATGGGTTTTTTATAGTAAAACTTTTTTCATTCACATAAGTCGAAGTTGATGTAAAAATATAAAAGATTCCTTGTCTTGAGACGAATCGATTGATCTATAATATTATCAAATTTTATTGAAGAGTGAGGAAGCTATGGTCATTTATAATATTTAAAAAATTTGATATTTCAATTCGAATTGAAGAATTTCCATTTAATCGAAACACCTTCAAGTGCAAAACAGAATTTTGTAAGATGTCAAACTGACGCATATAAGGCAAGTGAATGAATGAATTAGAAGATTATTATTATTAGTTACTTCAGCAATATATCTGCGATATCATATCTTGTCTTTTTGTATCTGACTTCGCAGAATACGTTGTTGAAAACTTTTTTAAAACTTTGTAGGTTTGTATAAGCCTTCGTGGAAGGAACCTTTGCTAGGCAACTTCGCTAAGGCTTTGTCACTTGTTTATCACCTAAGTGATAGTGTCCTATTTTCAAACATTTGCTCAAATTACCAACTCGCAAAGCGCTAAGTGTTAAAGGACGACAGCTTTGACCTACCCCAATTTTTCAACTTATTGAATTTTTTTTGGAACGAGGCAAAGCTGAAAATTTTTTGAAACCTACACTGTTGAAAATTGCTGTTGGAACTTGACATTAAATGTATTGGAAGTTTATTTTCGAGAGGCAAGATAACGTTCCAATACATGATATTGTAGTTTTCAAATACTGGTATTGTAATATTGCCATACATGCAATGTAATGTTGCGAAAGAAAGTTTTAAAAAAATCGGAATTTACAGACACGGAGAATCGAACCCTGACCGCCAAGCTCTAAGTCGAGTGAGTTACGCACTAGACTAGCAAGGCTCAATTACCATCTTCATTAATAGAGGGTCACTCATTCACTAAGCGGGTTGAACTGAGTGTAAGGCACAATTACAATTTGAGTATTGTAGCGCAAAATTGTAATACTTCTGTGTTAACCGAGGCACATTCTTCGACATTACAATACACGTATTGCAATTTCACCTTCAAATACCGGTATTGCAATTTTGCCTTACACTCCTATTGTAAAGTGTTGTAG
>JAUMHM010000049.1:27780006-27803579 GCA_032362435.1 Melikaiella ostensackeni
GCGGCGATTAGCAACGTTTTGCGCGTGGCTCATCAATGTTTTAACATCGTATGGCGATGTCGTGAGCAGTGCTCAAAGGTGTTTGCGCCGTAACGTCATAAACATTGATCATCACCGTCTGAACAGTGTTGATCACTGTTTGAACATCGATGAGCCACGTGTGGTGGTTTTTGTTACTTTTAGACGTTGATTAGAGACGTTTGCTTCTCTCCGTGTTGTTTCAGTCTAAAATATTCCATTTTTAACGAATTCAATTTGAAGTTTTTGAGTTGAAAAAAAAGGAACAACTTTTTAATATTTAGCAGTAGTTGATTGTTCATTTAAAATAAATATATACATCAAATATTCAAAACTAAAAAATTTGAAACTCAATTGTTTGAAATAGAATGCCTTAGTAGTTAAACGAATGTAAAAGTCCGGTTGAAATTTGATAAACTATTTTCAATTTTCAAATAATATCAAACTAATAGATTCATAATTAAACGCTTTTATTCAATTTCAAATCCGATTAAAATATTGGGCCAGTCTAAAATATTCCATTTTTAACCCATTCAGTTTGAAAGTTTTCAGTTTCAAAAAGTAACAACTTTTTAATATTTAGCAATATTTGACTGTTCATTTAAAATTAATTTATACATCAAATATTCAAAACTAAAAAATTTGAAACTGAGTTGTTTGAAATAGAAAGCCTTGACTCGTTAAATTTTCAGAGTACTGAATTTAAACTTTGAACGTTACAATTTTAATAGTGTTTAATAGTGTTGAATTTTGATGTTTAAATAACAATTACACAATTAATAATTTGAAACGACTTAAAATACAAATAATTTAACATCTAATTTGAAAAGTCTCCTGTTGAAAGAAATCTAATCTTTCAGCTTTTAATGTTCCTAACTTGAACTTGCTTGAAATTATATAATTTTGAACATTTACAAATTTATTGATTCATTCTTCAATTTAGAGCATTGAAAGTGGTAGCGTAGATTTATATTTTTTAACCAGAAATCTTTGAAGTGTTCAATTTAGAAATGTTGAAATTTTTTTATTTTGCAGTATAACAAAATTTTTAACGGAATTTTCCACGTGTAAATTATTGAGCAATTTTTTTACTCGGTTAAAACGGCCATCCTGAATGTGCCTAAAATAATAATATCAATATTAAAATTTAATTCGTCAAAAGTTTCAGAATTTGATACATACTTCTTTACAACTTTGAAATTATAATGAAAAGGTCGTTTCCTCTTCTATTTTTTTTTATTTATCTTGCCAATGAAATTTAGTAATAAAAAAATTTGTCATTCAATATTATTTGTTAATTTCAGAAACAAATTGTATAAACAGTTGCCAAGTGTGGACATTCAAAGTCAACAAGAAGTCATTTTTTTCTTAATTGTCCTTAAATGATATTGCCAGTGATAGCAGTGACGTGATGTGATGCCTATAAATGTCTACAGTGACCATTTGTTTATATAAGTTGTTTATAATTTTAACAAATAGTATCGAATAATATATTTTAAACACTAAAATGATATGATAGACACACATCAATTAGCAAACGTAAATAAAGTGGGTGTTACATCAATTAGTAAGAATGAGTGTTGAAAAAAATACGGTTGAGCACAAAGACATGATAACACTCTTGTGTTCAGTCTTTCAATAATTTTGGAAAAATCGTTAATGATCTCAATGAAATCCTCACATTTGGTTCAATGACCTTTTCTGTTTTATAAAATGGATCGTTCGACTAATCTCATCTCCGACGCTTACTCAATAGGGGATCTGAGTCAGGTTTACTATTTAAACTCTGTCTTCTGACAATTTTTTAACTTGGTTAAATGACAAGGTAAAACTTTAGTACGTGTATGTAATTTTCTTTAATAAGATCATACAACATAAAATTAACAATGAGCCCTCTCTTTAAACTAATAAATCCTCTGGCAATACATTTCACACTTGAAAACCATCATCAATACAAAGCAGCAACACATTTCAATCAACAGGAAACAATACGAGTAAATCATTTCAATCAACGAAACAATATGAGCTTTCTCTCTTTGCTTTGAGAGAAATATGCAATTACATAGTCAAAAACTTTGACAAAACAATACACTTTAAAACATCAATACAAATCAATAACACATTTCAATCAACGGAACAATATGATCTTCTCTCTTTGGGTTGATTGCAATATTCAATTACACTCAACTACTGATTGAAGTCACCTGGGTTTATGTCCTTTCTAGAATGTCTGCCGGCTCGCATTCGTGGATGAGGGGTCGAAAACGCCGAGAGCGAGAATTTCCGCCGCCTCGCATTCGTGGATACGGGGTCCGAGGGACCGAGAGAGAGGTACGCGAGCTCAGCGGAGTTACGTAGTTCCCCCTGACTGTTTACATCATAGAAATTCTGGGAATCGATTTACGGCCATCGAGACCATATTCGATACTGGACATAAATTCGGAGTTGAGTGTAATTTAAACCTTTGACAACACAATACACTTAAAAACATCAATACAAATCAATAACACATTTCAGTCAACAGAAAAAAATACGAAACAAACATTTCAATCAACGGAACAATATGAGCTCTCTCTTTTATTTGAGAGCAATATTCAATTAATTGAAACCTTTGACAAAACAATACACTTTGAAACACCATTACAAGTCAACACATTTCAATCAACGGAACAAAGTGAGCTCTCTCTTTGCGTTGAGATCAATATTAAATTTAAAACCTTTGACAAAACAATGCACTTTGAAACATCAGTACAAATCCATAAAACATTTCAAACGTTTCAGTTAATGGAATAATATGAGCTCTCGCATTGGGTTAAGAGTAATATTCAATTAAATAAAGCCTTTGACAAAACAATGCACATTAAGACTTCAGTAGAAATCAATAAAACATCTCAAACTTTTCAATTAATGGAATAATATGAGTACTCACCTTGAGTTAAGAGCAATATACAATTAATTAAAGCCTTTGACGAAACAATGCACTTTAAAACATCAATACAAATCAATAACACATTTCACTCAACAGAAAACAATACGAACCAAACATGTCAATCAACGGAACAATGTGAGCTCTCTCTTTGGTTTGAAAACACTATTCAATTAATTAAAACCGTTGACAAAACAATACACTTTAAAACATCATTACAAGTCAATAACACATTTCAATCAACGGAACAAAATCAGCCAAACATTTCAATCAACAAATTAATATGAGATCTCTCTTTGGGTTGAGATCAATATTCAATTATTTAGAACATTTGACAAAACAGTATACTTTAAAACGTCGATACAAATCAGTACAATATTTCAAACATTTCAATTAACAGAATAATTTCTAATTTATAATTTAAAATAATTTATAATTTCAGTGTTCACAACTAGTTACTCTTTGGGAGTAAAAATGATACTGGGCTGAAGAAGAGTGATCAGTCACTCTTGTCATGAGTGCGGTTTTATATAAGATTTGAGGCCCATAGGGGTACTCAGTAGACGTTTTCTTGTCATTTCGTAGAGTCCCTAGAATTCTGCCAGCTCGCGCTCTGTGACGAGGGAATCCGGGGGATAGGGAAAGATGCACGGCGACCTTGACGAAATCATGCACTACCGTAGCGATCAAGCGGGCAGCTCGCACACTTGCGTACATATTTCGCATTTATTTTTAATTTCACGCGGAAAATCCTCTTTTTATTAATTAGTCTTCATTATTAAAAAAGGTCCATCCTTTATAGTAACAAAAATCTACATTTGTACAAAATACAGTTAATTAATAATATGTATTCCTATTGGATATCGTTCTTACGGCCCTGACTGATTTCATCGTAGAAATTCTCGGAAGAATCTCACGGTCAAAGTAAGCAATGCCCGAGACCCGCACTAACTCGAGAGTTGAGTGTATTGCTTAAATCCTTTAGGCTTTAGGAAGTTCGACGAAACTTTTTATCTCGATTGGATGTAGGTTTGAAGTTAAGGAGAGATTTTGATGAGTATGGGAAGATCTAGCTACATTTGATCAAAAGAGTCGCTCAGATTTCGTGGTACCCAAAGAGGTAGTTATCGCGGGGGTCAAGCGAATGAGCGGGCTACAATGTACACACACTCAACTCTGGATTTACGTCGAGTATCGGGTATAGTCTCGGTGGCCGTGACTCAGTTTCAAGAATTTCTATCATGTAAACAGACAGGGGGAACTGCGTAACTCCGCTGAGCTCGCGCGCCCCTCTCTTGGTCCCTCAGACCAGTCCCTCACCGAATGCAGCCGGTGGAAATTCTACGAAAACGGTTTATGGAGGGCCGTTAAATTGAGGTTCCAGTGTAGTTAAAAAAAATTGCAGCTTCTATCATTCGCGAGTTGCGACACTGATAGCGCAGAGGACGGTCTCACTGAAATTACGATATCTTTGAATAGTTACACAATATTTTTAAATTATACTTTCAAACTACAAGAATAATTTCAAATTCAAATATTCAAAATTGGCAACCTCAAATTTTGATCATTCAAAAAAACTGTACGTACAATTGTAAATTTAAGGCCTTTTAATTATTAAGCAATTTTAAATTACAAAATAAAACATCAATTTAAGTAAACATGATAAATTAGAGAAGTTCAAATTAAAACCGTTGAAAAATTAAGAATTTTTAATTGATTCTTTTGAATTTTTGCAAATTTGTTTTGAATTGGAGGCCTTAATGATATTAAATTGAACATGTTCAAAATGGAAAGATTTCAAATTCGAATTTTTAAATTTCAAACATTCCAAAATGAGATCCTTGAGATCCATTTAATAATTGAGCAGTTTGATGTTTGATAAGTTCAAAAATACATAATTTCCTCGATAATTTCATTCATAGTTTTTATTAAAAATTTCGAATAGTACTATGTTAATGTGAAATAATAAGTTTTTTTTACTTTTATATTCAAAAATGCAATTTTAGAAATATTTTCTTTAATTCACTTTAAAATTATTGACTTTAAAAATATTCAAAATTAAATAATAATTTTAAACCTAGAGCTCTCAAACAAGCACCCAAAATGTGAAATTAAAAGTGTGAATAGTTACATAAGATTTTCAAGTTATACTTTCAAACTACTAGAATAATTTCATATTCAAATATTCAAAATGGACAACCTTAAATTTTAATCATTCAAAATAACTGTACGTACAATTGCAAATTAAAAGCCTTTTAATTTCTAGGCAATTTTAAATTACAAAAAAACATCAATTCAAATGATATGATGAATTAGAGAAGTTCGAAATTCTGCAAATTTATTTCAAACTGGAGGCCTTAATAATATTAAATTGAACATGTTCAAATTCGAATGATTTCAAATTCAAATATTCAAAATTCCAACATTCCAAAATGAGACCCTTGAGTTGCTTTCAATAATCGAGCAGTTTGAAGTTGGATATGTTCGAAAATGCATAATTTTATTCAGTTTTCATTCAAAATTTCGAATAGCACTCTGTTAATGAAAAAATGAATGCAGCCAATAAAAAGCCTTTAAATTGGAAAACATTCGAAGGTTGAATTCTTCTAAAATTACAATATAAAAAAACGTCCGATTACAAAATACCATAAATTGATATTTTTTTAATGGATAATTTCAATGTATCTATGTATCTTTTTATTATACCACTAATTTTAACATAATAAAGATATGATACAACATTACACTGACCAGTTATCATCAAACATTTTCGAAAAAATTTCCTTCGATTTTCAAAAAGTAACATTCACTAACATCAAACATTTTATCCAACGGTTGCCTTTAAAAATCAACAACAAGATTCGCAAATTCACTTGGGGCCTTGCGCCCGACCAAGACATCCCTGTTTACTCGTGCATTGTCGTCCATTCCCGTCTGAATCTGTAGGGGAGGCGGATTGCTCGTCAGAATAGCTACACTCTAGCGCGAGTACGCGAAATAGCTCCGTGCGTTAGACTGTTCTTCGGGCACGAAGCGTAAGTTGTGATTTTTTTCCACTCCCCCAAGAATGCAGGAATCTTGTTTGTCCTCGTCACCTGGAAAAGTGCAAATTGTGCGTCCCGCGGCGCCCGACGTCGACGTCTTCTTGCACTGACCACAATATTCGAGACAGTGCCCCGTGTGCAGCGAGATCCGACGGCAGCGTTGTTTCTTCGTTTTCCGGAGCTCGTTATCTAACCTTTTTGTGCACAGTGACGGTTCTCCGGACAAGGGATTTGGGGGGCGAGACGAGAGGGCGCGGTTGTTCTTTCGTAGAATCGCTTGATTCTCTTTTGACGTCGTTTCAGTTCGACTCGGGAAAGTTACTTTGCATGCTCCGTATTTCGTAGCGCCGCCTGAACGAGACAGAAAAAAAAGAGGAGGAAAAGAGGCGATACACAACGAGAGAGTAATACGTGGTAATACTGTCCTATCCTCGTGTTTTTCGCGCCTCGGAATTGTTGGCTGACCTTTCGAAACGCGGAGGAAGGGAGCAGCGCCACTCCGCGAGGAATTCGTATTTTCGCTGTCGAAATAGCACTGAATACGACGAGCGTGAGGAGTGCGCGCTACTTCGGGACCGAGATTTCCTTCCGTTTTTGCCAGGTCCCAGTACCCTTTTCTGCATTTTCTAACCTAAAGTCAAATAATTGAAAGTACCTTGGATCATTGCGATTTTTCCGGAGTCTGGAAGGTTTTTTTTCCAACTCTTATTTTCGGAGAAAAAGCAAGGCATGAAGCAAAAGTCCCGTTTGGAGTTACAAAATTTCCGCTGCGAATTTCTCGAAGTGGCTATAGGCTTTCTGCTCTAATAATGATCACTTCCGGTTTGATAGTGTACTGTACAGGTTATTTTAGTTTACCTGCGACTCGAGTTTCGGAGCAGTTTTAATTTTTTCAAGTTTTAATATGCAGTGAGTGGTGAAGTCAAATTGAATCTGATTGATTTGCAAAAAGGATTAATATGAATGCGATTTTTGTGTTTGGAAGGATTGAAGTTAATTAGGAGGAGATTGGAGTTTTCATGGAGTTGGAGCAAGGATCTTTGCAAAGTGATAATTTGATTTTTTAAGTGACTGGATTAGAGTGAAGTATATTGTGAAAGGTCAGAAGTTTGATTTGATGTTCGTTTTTACTACTAAAGTATTAAAAGTGAAGTTAATCGATTATGATGGAGTTCAGAGAGAGTTATAGTCTTGTGAAATAATAATGAGTTTGTGATATCGTCCTTCCCTGTATACGCTTTTGCGTTAGAAGTATTGATATTTTGAAAAGTTCTGCCAAAAATATTTCAATTTTCAATGTTCTGCGAATTGGTTTGTTTGTGTCCGCTATTTGTGTATTCTATTTTTTTCTAACGCTCTTTAGTTTAAACTATTTCTTACTAGTCACATTTTTTAAAAGAAAATTAAAACAGAAGAATTTTATTTTGTGTAGGTCACCTTTGTGAAAACTGAAATACGCATTGTAGAGTAATCAAAAAATAATTTTGAAACTTAATTTCTAATTAAAAGTGTGTGTTGCTTGGAATCAAATAATATTAAATTCTCGATTAAATTGAAACATCCAAAACTGTATAGTTTCAACTTTAAATCGCTCAAAATTTAATAATTTCAATTTTATTTTAAATTGTAAGCTTTCATCTTTGAAGAACTTGAAATTAGGAACGTTTCAAATCGAATAATTTCAAATTTAAATGTTTAAAATTGGACAGTTTCAAATTTAAGTCGTTTCAAATGGAATAAGTTTAAATTTAAATAATCATATGCATTTGAGTGTGGGTGACTTTAAAAATGAAAAATTCCATCACTTCTTTGAATCGGATTTTCATTTTTATAAACAAGCGCATTTCTTAGAGTAGATATAACATATGTAGTATCTAGTTAAAAAGTAAGTTTTAATGACATTGATAAGTTTCACATACACTATATTCTCAAACAGAAGTTGATTAGATATGAATTTATCGTCAAAAGAATGAAAAAGGAAAAAGGATACGTTAAACTATTAACTTGAGTTTAAAAAAATATATTTCAAGTACTGTATAAGGTTGGAATAAACATATTAAAATGTGAACATAAAGTTCAAAATTCGGAACGAGTTCATTTTTGTAGAGTGGTTTAGCTTTCAAGGAACTGAAATGTATAGAATACTCAATTATACAACGAACGTTTTCGCAATTATATGAAATAAATAACGTTAATCAAATATATAATATTTGAATAGTTGATAACTTCAATTAAAATTCTTTATCCAATGAATGTAATAACATTGAAATGAGAAGTTATTTATTCCTTTGCATTTTTAAAGTGAATGCTCCAAACAGAAAATTCTACTTTTAAAAATTCTGCAGAAACTTTATATCTTATATCATAAAAAATAAATTAATAGAGTATTTTTATACGGAATGAAATGCTTGAAACAGTTCTTTTAATGACATAATGAAGTATCTTTTTGTATAAAATTATCAGGAACACAATGACTTGTATATTTGGCAACACTGGATTCAATCTGACCTTGTCTGAATGTTAAAGGGTCGATGTCTGTACCAGATTTTTATTCCCACGACACCCTGTACCGTCACGCTCTTAAAATTCGCGATTATTAGGGCCATAAAAAAAGTGCTATTTACCTTCCCGGAATAGAAAAAAAGCCTCGCAAATCTGATCTCAAAATGACTGACTGCACTTTTACAATAGGATTTGCTCCCAGAATTCGAGTTTCCCTGTCTTTATTCAGCTCTTGAGTTATGTGTTACTCTCATTTGCTTTTTTGTAGTTTATGAAAAAATATTCATTGTTTTAAGATTAGCTTTTACTCTTGTAGGAAATCCATTTCTAATCTTGGTTGATCTTAAAAAGAAACTATTTAACTTATTTTTTCTTGATTAATTTAGACGGCAATGTTGAATAATGCAGTGAACAATTCCTGAAAGTATTGTTTACATTCCAGTTTTTGCAGGAAAAAAAAACCTTGGGGTTCAAGAAATTTTTATTGGTATTGTGTGTAATTGTAGCAATAGCCAGTATTCAAGGACTACTCAAATTCATTCTCCTTGAATCAAACGTTTTATTTTTCTGATCCTTGCGTATTTATTCTTCATTATATTTTTAAACTATTTATTATTTATTTACAATTTTTCCAAATATTCCTATATAACTTTCAAATCTGCGATTTTAATTCTATTGAATTTTGTTGATAGTTTCAAATTATTTTTTTCCTTTCGCAATGCCAAAAGTTAATTCAGTACACGAAATGAAGACTCATGTTTTTGTTGTCTCCTACTTCCACATTATCTGTCATCCACTATTTATAGTTACGTAAGTATTAAAGTACAGCCGACGAAAATGAGGCTGAAGAGTTATAACCAACCAAGCCTTTTTTTGTTCAAAATTATAATACTCTGTAAGCGAAAAGGCAATTTTGAAAAACGTGGACTCCCATTGGGGATTATTATCGGTGATATTCAGGGAATGTTAATCACTGATGTGGCTGGACATCCTTGAATAGATTTATAGTTGCCTTCATTTAAATAACAATGCAAGTCAGAGCAGCTAAATTACCTTTTTCATATCGTCGCAATTTATTAGCATTAACGATAAGTTTGGAGCAGGAGGTGCTTTTGATGTGCATCAAAACTCGTTTAATATTAGTCTCTTGAGATCAGAATTTGTCCTCCCTTTCCAAAATTCTTTTGAATTTTTGAGTCAGACACTATTTTTGAATGTGGAATTCTTTTTGATTTTAGATCTCTACTGGCATGGAGCTAGGAGCGCACTGATAGTGATAGTCTACGAGGTAATTTAATTTTTTTCAAATATAGATCATTTAAAAAATTTCGATAGTTGAGAAAATCATTTTACGAATGCTATTCGATGTTTTAAATAATATTTTATATTTCTAGATCTTGGTTTCTATGCATTGCCTGCCAAAGAAGAACTGAGCCCAATGTTTCCACACAATTCTAGTTCACATGAGATTTCTACCGAAACAAATGCCTTCGTACAAAATTCCAAGGTAAACAAAACTGTTCTGATTATTTTTGATAAGACTAAATTCGTCTCAATGAAGTCCTACTTACATTTTTTATTCAAAGAGTTTCGTACAATAGACCCGTTAAAAGTTCCAAATTGTAATAAAAGACAGCGATCATTTTTCGAATAAATATCCCAAGAATTACAATTTATAAAAATCGAAAGGGACCTTTCATTGGATTCAAGTTGAATACAAAATTTGACTGGTAACGAAAAGAAGTAAATCAGCTTTTTAAGTTTTATCTAGAATTGTTCGTGTGAAGTAACTTAAATTCACAAAAACTAATTATTTTAATAAGAGAGAACTCTTGTTAGACTTAAATTAATTCTTTATTTTTAAAATAATTATTACTTTTATAAATGCATTACCGACTCAAAATGAGAGACCATCTTTTTTTGTTAGTTAGCGACTTGAACGGTCAAAGAGTGGCAATAAGGAACTGATTTTTGGTGACGAATAATCGAGTCAGCACGTTTTCAAGACGTGTTCGAACTCCCACGAATAAGAGTTTCGAACGCCGATTTGACATTGCTTACACTTTCCCGAGATGCTGATGATTTGTTACAGAGAAATTTAGAGCACATAGTAAAGAAATGAGAGTTACAGAAAGGAATAATATTTTGCAGTCTGGTAATAACGCGAATATGCGGTCGCCAGAGTTGCAGAAAATAAAATTAAGTGCTTTTGCAAATTAAGAAGGTATTTTGAAGTCAATCAAAATTTGAAATTTTAAAAAAATTATGAACAACTCCGACATAGTGGACATTTTTTAATCTTCAGGGACTTATTTAAAACGTAAATTTACTTGAAATATCCGTGACGTATTAATATAATTTTATTAGTTTTTCCCTACATTCTACCAAATTCTAAACTCAGCACAAAAAAGTCGTAAACATTCTTATTTGTAAAATCATCTATGAAATAATAGAAATAATTATTGCTGTCTAGTTTAACAATTTTTAATGAATTAGACCTGATTATCACATTCATAATTTGTTTGAATCCTTTTTTTTCTAGTATGTATAAGAATTTTTTTAATACATCTAGAAAGCATTATGTAGAAAAACTCTACAGAGCCCCTCACAGTGGGACAGAATCCTGAAAACTTGGCCAAAACCCTAAAATTAAATTTTATCTTATGCACCTAAAATGTATGTTACAATGTAAATTAATAATTGAACCATTATATTGTAAAATATTTTTAATTTTTATCAAACCCTTATATATTTACGGGCATGGTGAAGTCAGCCTTTCTGTCATCCTAAAAGTAGAGAATTTTATCCCAGAGCTCGTGCGAAAAATTAGGTCCAAAAGTATTGATCTGCAACAATTTTCTTGTAGATGTTTGAAAACCCCTTTTTAATGAAAAAATAAAAATCGAATTTCGCCAAGAAATGAAAGAATACAAGCTGTTTAAATATATCATTATGCAGTGTTGTAAAATCGTTAAAATTAATATATAAACAAATGTTTAAAAGGGTATAAGCTAATTCTTTCACGAATAAGTTCCGTGGACTATTTTCTTTAAGCCCTGTAAAAATCTTATGCGACTTTTTGGGATTTTTGAAGTTATGGGTAAATTTGTGTCGAACTAACCATAACTTCGATAAAATATAAATAAAATAAAATAACAAAATCTTCCTGGTATCAATCGAAGGTTAGCATTTAAATTATGGCCTTTTCTTTTCTACTTTAGACATGGAATTCAAAAGTACACTCTGTCACCTGGTCTTGTTCCCAAGCAAAACCCTATTAAAAAAATTTGGAATTTTTTTTCTGAAAACCATGATGTAGTTAATTGTACAATATTATCAATTTTAAACATAGAATAACAACCAGCCAACCCAAGAAATAATATAAAAAATTTCCGTATGAATTCCGTGATTGTTTACCAAATTTTTTAATTTTTATTGCAAAATTCGTAATCAGCAACCTTGAAAATAACTAATAACAAATTTGTACGCAAATCCTATATTTTTTTGGTAAAAGTGTCCGAGATTTTGGATTTGCCATTTTGAAGTTTGTATTTTTATTACGAAATTCGTAAGCAGAGACCCTAAAGACCTTTGATAACATATTTTTGTGGGAATCACATATTCTTTATGTAAAATTGTCCACAATTTTTCATCCGTCATTTTGAATTTTCATTGCGAAATTCGTAGTCAGCGACTTCGAAGACAACTAATAACAAATTTTTTACCTTCTGACTTTTGATATAACGCCACGATTATTACTCAAAATTTTATCTCGACTTTAAATTGAAAACAGAAGTGTTAATCTTCTATCTTGACAATTAAGAATTCTTATCAATCTTTTTATTTGTTTAATTTTCGATAATACTTTTATCATAAATAAATTTGATAGGATTTCAATGTTTTTAATCAGCTAAAGCTAACTTACCAACGTCTTAGAGAAATAAAATCTTGATATTGAGAAATTATTTATGTTGAATTTTCAGGGAGATGTAGTAGTATTAGAGGGAAGCAGTCTGAGTGGGGTGGGGGAGGGGAAAGGACCAGAGCACGCTAGGTACTGTGATATCAAATCCATAAACAGCAGCATGATGGCAGCACCTACCAGCCACCCCGAAGCTACCGCCGCCAATGACTTCTTAACCGTCCTGTCACGCCATTCTGGTGAGCTTTTATAAATTTTACTTGAAATTGAAAAAATGCCCTTTTTTAGCATAATAATGTCATAATGACCGAATGATCACTGTCTTTTGCCTTTGCTTGATTTGCTGTTTAGCCAAAATGAAGAAGCTGAAGAGAATTGCAGGTTCAGCTTCTCTGAGGGCAAAGTGGTTTATTTGCACATGCATTTTTAGGTGATTTGATTCTGTAGTTTTTTTTTTAAAAAAGATTTTAGAGTCCTTTAATTTTTTCTGAGCCAACAACTTACGTTTTCCAGATTTTTTTTTTTTAATGAAAGTAGTTACTTTTTTGACGTTTTTGAACTTAGGCATAAAATGTCATGAAAAGTCCCCGGATTAAGAATATCCAGGGTAGCCTCTCGAAAACGTAGTCGTTTATTTATCAAACAAGTTTTATTAAACAAATATATTATTCATGTCAAAAAATTCTGTTGTAAAATGTTTTTCAGAAAGCTTGAGCCAAGACAAGCCATTCTTCATTTTACACTGCTAAGATATCTATCTGTGGATATGTCAATTTTAGTACAGGTTCAATTGTTAATAACGCTATAACTTGAAAACGGTTAATTGTACAAAAAAATTGTATAATGAAAAGTCTTGTCTTGGTTCAAGCTTTCTGAAAAATACTTTACAGAACTTTTTTCAGATAAAGACTGTATTTGTCTAATAAAACTTGTTTAAACAATAAACGACTTCTCTCGACATTTTAAGTCAAAGTTACCCTCTAGACCTCTCAGTGCATACAGAAGTATTAGTGGCGACTGGATTACACTGGAACCTTGATTGAAGCACGGTTTCGGGTATGGCCTAAAATGGCCTTGAGCCTATATCGAGTGCGCTTCAGTGCAAATAGAGTAAGGGCCGTCTGAAATATTTCCAGTTGGAATACGTAATATTTATTAACTGTATTTTGTACAAATGTAGATTTTTGTTATCATGAAGGATGGACCTTTTTTAATAATGAAGACGAATTAATGGAAAGAGAATTTTCCACGTGTATTCAAAAATAAATGCGAAATATGCACGCGAGTATTCAAACTGCCCGCTTTGTGGCTAAGGAATTGCTCAACTCCGCTGCGCTCACAGCGCAAGTGTACGCAAGTACAAAAAGAAAGTCGTGTGAGAATGATTAGTAGTTTTGCACACGATTGAAATCCGTAACACCTCCTTTCATCATAATATTGTTTGTCTTTTATTCTATGTGAAAGTTAATAATCTATACATATGAATGGAAATAAACTGCCATTACTTTTAATTCTGATTTTTAAAACGGGAAACAATCTTTGGAAAAAAGAAAAACGTTACAAAATTCAGTTTTTTTTCTTTGTACATGAAAAAAAAATATTGTCCAAATGTAAAGCTGTTCAGACTTTAGGGCATGATGTATTTAATTTTTAAAAACATTATTAATTAGACATTTTGTCTAAATCCAAAACGAATATCGAACTGCAATATTAAAAAATTTAGTCTAAATTTGAAGAAGCTGTGAAAAATGAATGTGGTTTTCGTTTAGATTTAAGAAAAGAAATCTCCAAGTTACAAGGTTCTACATCGGAAGATGTGAATTGAAAGAATCTATTTTGGGTTGCATACTCCAGAAGCTTTAAAAATTCGTATAAATTGTATTAGGAACACTAGCGTCCTCATCGAGATAGAACATTGTCGTTTAGAACAGGAAATGTTTAGATACTTTAGACGACTTGATAACGATATTTTGAATATAACTGATGGGGTAATTGTTTGAAATTACAGGTGAGTTCAGCTCAGCCAGCATCGGCGAGGCCCGCCAGTCAGTGGCGCCAGCAACCACAAAAAACCCAACAAATCACCTTCTAACCTATGATAATAATAAAGTAAATAACCACAACAATGCAGAACATAATCATCACAAGTACAGACAGCAAAACACACCGAGCTTGCTTGGTCAGCTAGGCAGCTCCGCCGATAATTCTAAGTCTACTTGTAAGCCGTTAAGTGATAATAAGGATAGCTTTAGCGATCTAAGCATTAGGGTACTAAAGATAAGTCTATATCTAAACGTTACGAGGGGTGATGCGTGCTACCCCGCTGGGGTACCTAGCCTAGTTAGGATACCCAAGTCTGATTACCCCCAGCGGCTGCCGCATCTCGCTGACTCTGTCGACAATTACTCCTTACTAGGGTCCCGCCTTTGCAGAGGCGACAACAATAACCTTAAGGCTAATCTTAGTTTCATAAGTAATAATAACTCAAAGTCTGTGATATTGCTCAGCTCAACCAGTTACGGTGACTACTACCTTCTCCTTAACAACAACAAGAGCCTCGCCACTGAATCTTCTCTTCTAGTTGACACAAATAATACTTCTGACGGATTGGAAAGCATGAAATCACTAAGCGGTAACCGCTCTCTGGTTAGCGATCTCGCGCAAATCCACCGGTGGCTCGTTGAAAACAAGATCATCGTACCCGCAACGAGTAGTCAACCAACGGCAGAAAGTGTCTCTGAATTGCAAATCGATTTGGACAACACCACTCTCGAGAAAAGATCGTTCCCCGCTTACGCTCAGAATTTCGCGGCGCATTCCGCCAGTTCTTCCATTACGCTTATCGTTTCCAGAAACGAAATCACCGACCACGCTCTGCAATCTTTCCTAGAGAGTCTCACACGAGTCCGAGAACCATCGACTTCTCCATTTGAACACCTCACCGTGACCGAGCTGACGCAACGCATATGTGTTCCATTATTGATAGAATCTAAGCGTTACGATAACGACGTTGGTAATAAAGATTATTATTATTATTATTGTAATAATAATAACGATAGCGTTAGGTGTATCGGAGAAGAAATAAATATTAGAAATAATAATCCAGATGTTATCCAAGACATTGTTAACGTCGCTGTGTGCTACAAGACTAGTTCTATAATGACTACTAATGTTAGGACGTTAGGGTCTCAAAATGATGGTATTAGCTGTACCGAAGCAACAATATTTACTGTTGGTGCTCTTTCATTTCAGGATAACGATAAGTCTAACAAGCCTCTAAACGATAGCTTTAAGAACGATAAGTATCAAGTGTCTACTAAGATTGGTCATGAATCTAACTCTACCGTTAAGTCTGTATCTAAGTCTACGCTAAGCGATAAGTCTAGCAATAAGTCTGAAATGTCTCGCACTGGGCGCGACAAATCCGATGACAAAGAGCGAGTTAGGTCGGCCGTCAACATTCCTACACTGACTATCTGCGAGCCTACGATGACGCTTAAATGCCAATCAGCCACCGTCACATCCCAAACAATTGCTGTACCTGTTTCTCAACCCGAGAATTGCTCGAACGACGACGACGATGATGATAATGATATCCGGTCGGAACCTTGGGTCCATGGTATCAACCCAAAGCACGACATTACTGACAACTACTCGATTTCCAATGATTATAAGTTAGCAGAGGCCAACAATCAAGACGACAGCGCCGCTGCGCAACAATTTTTATCCTTGCACGATCAAGACTGTATTGCCCTAGAAGCTCTTATCAATGCACATGACAAGGAAACTCTCTCCGTGAAACTCGAGTCGCCGCGACTGATCGCCTATATTCGCACTCTCATTCCAGCATATCAAAAAGCTTACAAATTCGATAAAGACAAATGTGAAATTGAACGTCAACGACTGAAAGATGCCTTGAATACTCTTTTTAGCCGACCCATACGTACATGCAACAAAATTCTCGAACCGATTCTCGATTATAAACGACGATGGGGGATTCCCTCAATTTTGCGATTGTTGGGCGGTGGAGAGAGTTCACTCAACACTAGTGGAGCTGCCAACTGGGGAACCGCTCAAGCCACAACTCCCAACAACAACAACGCCACACAATCCGGATGGGGTGGAACTCCAGGAAATCCTCCAGGAAACGTGGGACCTCCCAACAACTGGGGTGGAAACAATGTTAATCGATCTGTTACGGGAAATCAGAATCAAAATCAGGGTCCACCGGGGGCCCAGAGTAACCAAGGGAATGTCAACAAAGTCAACAATCCGAATCAACCGCCGAACACGCAACCTGGACCGCCAACTTCTCAACCGAACAATCCAGGCCAAGGAGGAAATCAGAACAATGGACAGTGGCCTCAGGGAAAACCAAACAATCCTGTTGGTCCGGGACCCAATCCCACTGCGCAGAACAATAATAGCAATAACGTGCCACAACAACCCTCAGCCACGTCCAATGCTAACAACAATCAAATCGTCAATCCTGTTCAAGGATCCGTCGCCCCCACCACGCCAACTAGCACGAATCCATCAACTAAGCAACAGTTGGAACAACTGAATACTATGAGGGAGGCACTCTTTAGTCAGGATGGCTGGGGCTGCGTGAGTATTTAACAATGTTTTTCATTTTTATTTTTTGTATTTCTAAGTTGTGAACTTTTTTTGAAATTTATCAAATTGTGACTTAGATGAAAGTGAATATTTTCTTGTCTGGAATTTTAAAAATTTTTGTTAGATAACTCTTTGTTATCACTTCAAATGTGACTAACTTGATATCACATAAAATTATGCAATTATTAATCAATTTGGAAATATTCAATTGACAATGCGTAATTCTAAAGTCTTTATTGTACTCTTTAAAATGTTCATTTTTAGGTCCCAATTTCTAATTGTTCATTTATAAATGAAAACAGTTTAAAAATCAGTTTCAAATGCTTGAAGAATAAAAAGTTCAAAGCTTTGAAATTTAAAAATGTTTGGAGTAAAACGTTACAAGTCGATTAAGTGTGTATATAAATTAATTAAATATTTTTAAATATTTAAAATTGAGCAATAATCGACTGTGAAAGACTTTAACAATGAACAATTCTAAATATGTTCGAAGTTAAACGATTTTTGAAGTGAAACGTTAAAAATTGCAATCTATCATCTTCTTAACTCGAATTGTTGAAATTTGAAAAGTATAAATCGCAATTTTACAATTATTAGTTACAAACAATTTAAGTTGAAATAATTCAACTTGAAAAAATTCCAGATTTAAAAAATCCCAGATTAAAGAATGGTGTAATTTCACTATTATAATTTTAAAAAGGTGTGTTTGGTTAAAATCATTTTTCTTATCTTCAAAGTTTATGCGTTTTCAGTTTAAAGTTTTCGAGTTTTTAAAGTTCATTTTAAATTGTTCACTTTATAAAATTTTCAAGTTGAAAATTGTTCAGCTTTGAATAATAAATTTTAAAAAGGTTCTATTTTCGAGGCTTCCAATTTAAAATTATTCACAAATTAAAAGTTGAATTCGAAAATGTGAAATTGTAAGCCTCTTAATTGCTGATTGTTCAGTTTGAAACATTTCAAGTTTAAATTACAATTTTTAATACTTCTTACCGGAATTGTTAAAATTTGGCGGCGTTCAATTTAAAAATGTTCAATTTTTGAGGCTTACAATTTCAAGGAAACAAAATTTTCAGCTATAAAGGCTTGAATTTTTTTATTTTAATTAACGGGAGCAATTTTCGCAAACCTGAAAGCCTTTTTCTCTTAGTTAGTCCCCAAATCTAATTTTTTAAAGTATGCAGTCTCTGAAATTTGTTTCTTCAGAATATAACCGTTTTTCATCTCAAAAAGTTGAGAGTTTCAATTCTGATAAAAAAAAGAAACAGATTTTCCAGTGAAACAACACTATAAAGTCCTAATAGTCTTAACCCTCCAACTGTTGTACTTTTTTGTAGAGCATTTTTCATACTAAAATTTTGTAAACCTAAAAAATTGAACAGTTCTAAATTAAATGCCGTCTAATTTTAGCAATACCGTTATTAAGTATTAAGAATTGTAATTTAAACTTGAAATTTGTGCTTTAAAACTCCAAGGCCTTTAGAATCTATTTTACTAAATTCGTATTTTTGAAAGACTCGTCTCGATTATTATATTTGATAAAAAGATAGATTGATCACAAGTAGATAAAGATCGGAGATAAAAATTAGATCACAGGCTAGATTTGTTCGATAATATTGAAACTTTGTTGCGCAGATACACTTAGGATTTTTTTTTTTTTTTTTTTAACGGAAATCAATTTCATTTATCGAAGATAAAGACATTACCAAGTCATTGAGTACAGAAACCAATTCCAAATATAAAATTTATTTTTTCCCCTTAGTAAAAGATTTCTGTTTTAAATCCAATCTTTTTTTTTTACAGCAACATGTGAACCAAGACACAAACTGGGATGTGCCAACATCTCCAGAGCCAAACTTAACCAAAGATGGCGTGCCCATGTGGAAGCCAACAGTGAACAACGGCACTGAACTCTGGGAAGCAAATTTGCGCAATGGTGGCCAACCACCTCCTCAACAACAAGCTAAAACTCCTTGGGGACATACTCCCTCAACCAACATTGGTGGAACCTGGGGCGAAGACGATGAAGCTGCCGATTCATCCAACATGTGGACTGGAGCACCCGCACCTAGTCAGCCAAACACTCCTCAGTGGCCGGGTGCTACCGGTAACCAAACCGGTATGTGGGGAGGTATGCTAGTGAAGGCTGGAGATGCCAACTCCTTTAACAGGAATGATTGTCTAAATTTCACTTTTAATCTCAGTATTCGCCGTACTATTTTTTCGGCATTTTACACATTTTATTCGTGCTTATCTTGACAAACAGCAACTTAGTTACATATTTCGATGTGTCCAATCAACAAAGCATTACTCTTTGGGTTCACTTTGAAATATTTGATGACGATCTTCCAGTAATTGATCGCCGAAGGCGCCACTTCACCGGCGTGGAGGTGTGGCGCCCCCATCGGCCAGTTACTCGCAGAGGTCACTACAACTTAGTTCTCTCTAGTTTGGTTACGTTGATTCGTCGTCAGTTTTCGCTTTTACAATTAATGTCAAATGAATTTTTATGTTCGTTCCTTATATTTTTGCTGCAACTTCTTATCTATTAGATATCATTAATTTGATGAAGATTGGCTTTCCAAAAGACAAAGTTTTCTACGGAATGCTCAGCTGCAGTTTTATCCTGCATTAAGCTACTTTCCTAGTTTATATTCCTGTCTTTTAGCAATTACAAAACTCCGGCATTCACGTAGCTATTAGTTCAACTTTGGGGGTATTTTTTATTTTGTTAGACGATTTGATTTTGCATTATTTTTTACGAGTATAATTTTGCTTTAATAAAACTGTGCTGGTGTGCTTTCGTGATAGTCGTCTTTGTTTGATTCGTTCTCGATTACTAAACGATGAAAAAGGTTTGTCTACTTGAAAATATTTCTGGCACAAATTAAAGAAACTTTCCGTGTCATATTAATCTTTAGAAAATTAATTTTCTAAATACAAGGCATATCTGTCAGAGATTTCTTTGATATTTGGAAATTTTATAATGACATTCGCTGGATTTATAACTTCCCAAGACAGCAAATTTATTTTGGCATTACTGCTCGTTCATTCTCAGTGTAAAGTCAAGTCTGATGCAGAGCTAAAACCTGGAAACGTGACTCAAAAGTTCGACTTGTTGCTTTTTTTTATCAGGGGGATCCAATTGGGGCGATCCAAGAATTGATCCGCGTGATCCGCGAGACATTCGATCAGTGGATCCGCGTGAGATGCGCGATCCTCGCGATCACCGCATGTCCCTGGATCCAAGAGAACATATCCGTGTCATTGACCCAATGGCACGCGATCCAAGAATGGCAGACATGCGTGGAGATCCACGTGGAATTTCAGGACGTTTGAATGGAGCGAGCGCTGACGCCATGTGGGGACAACCTCCAGGTCCTCCGCATCACCAAATGGGCCATCAGCATCCGTCAGGTCCACCTGCTAAAATGATCAATCCGTCTAGCATGAACCAGTGGGCTGGACCTCCCCCAAAAGATATGATGCCTGGTGGCAAACCATCCGGATGGGAAGAACCATCTCCGCCAACTCAACGAAGAAATGTTCCCAATTACGATGATGGTACTAGTCTCTGGGGTAACCCAGGAGCTAATCAACGTGCCATGCCGGGAACCAAAGTCTCACACTGGAAAGATCTGCCTGCTCAAAATCTAGGTGGACGCGGAGGTATGTCTGAAACGAAACTCTTAAATAACCATTATCAGGGTGTATACCTAACCGGGAAAAGGTCGGGGTTTTTGTACAACGGTAAATGATGATAGATAATAATTTTGAGCCGGGACAGGAAATTTTCCGAAGAAATTATATGTAATTCTGAATCGGATCCGAGAATTTTCGAAAGATTAAAATCAATTCATATCGGGAACAAAGAATTTTTAAAAAGAATTATAATTCTGACTTCAACGAGGAAATTTTCGAGAATAATAATTATATTTCTGACTTGGGACAGTGAATTTTTCAAAAGAATTACAATTTTGACTTGGAACGGGAAATTTTCGAAAAGAATTATAATTCTGATTTGGAACACGGAAATTTCAAAAAGAAATATAATTCTTGGACCGGGAACATGAGAAACTGACCGAGAGAGTACCGGAAATTTAAAATCGTCCGTCGGGTAGACACTCTGATTATAACGGTTTCCTGTTGAGTTTTTTTGTTCATAAAGTCTTATTTAAGTTGCAGGAATGCAATGCCCTCCAGGAATGCCACAAAACCGAATGCCAGGTCAGCCAGGCATGAAACCAGACGTTGGTGGTCCAATGTGGAGTCACCCTAGTGGGCCAGGCGGTAGAAACGGATCCTGGGACGATGGACAACACGAAACTGCTGGTTGGGATAATCCTAAGGGACCTGCGGCTTGGAATGAACCACAATTGAATCCAGCATCTTGGGGCGGTCCCACTGCTCACAAACCAAAGCCAATGGGACCGAGTGGAAGCTGGGCCGATTCGGAAATGGACCCCACACCCAATTGGGGTCATCCTTCAAAACCGGCACTAACCAAGGAAATCATTTGGAACAGTCGGGAATTCCGCTCACTTTGCGAACTGGGCTACAAGGTATCGTATTTCAATTTGCCTTGCTCACTTTCTTAATGACTTTATAAAATACTTTTTAAAATTAATCTTTTTCTTTAATATTTGCAGAAGGAAGACGTAGAAGCAGCTTTGCGAAGTCGCGAGATGAACAGAGACGAGGCTCAAGAACTTCTGAGCCAAGTTCGTCCTTTGGATCAGTGGCGCCGTCACGACGCTCATTCTGGATATGACCTCGGAAATCAAGCAACCACAGCACCTGCTTATCCGAGATTCAACCATGTCGCGCAGCAGATGTCATTCCCTCCGGTAAGTCAACAACTTTTTTCTTTTCCTGCTGAGCATCTATCCTG
The DNA here is from genome assembly GCA_032362435.1 of Melikaiella ostensackeni. Lineage (NCBI taxonomy): Eukaryota > Metazoa > Arthropoda > Insecta > Hymenoptera > Cynipidae > Melikaiella > Melikaiella ostensackeni. Next base: position 27,801,927 of record JAUMHM010000049.1, read on the forward strand.
GTGGAAACTAGCAATCAAGCTGCATATTTTGCGAGGCACTGATATATCTCGAAACTTGTTTTTCTCGTTATCCCTCCTTTTTGCACGGAGAAACTAAGATTCCCTCTTGAGAGTGTCTTGGTTTGTCCACTTTTATGTTGAACGCAAATTCTCCAGGGAATTTGAGGTTTGCCGTAAATCTGTGACACAAACCGTGTTGTATTCACGTTTTTTTGCTAAAGTAGCTATTGCAAAATATGCACGGGGGGTGGGCCAAAGTGAATTTGAGTGGCATCAGATAACACGCGAGGGTTGTGCGAATTAAAATTTCTAATGGGTGTTTTGTTCAACTTAACATTTTTCCATGATTGACTTACTAGAAGATTAGTTTCCTAAATACGTGGTGGAGGTTTTTACCAGGTTTTGTCTGAGTAGTAAGAAAGAGTACAGCCTTGCATATAGTGCTATTTTTTCGGAAAGGTCTATTTGATTATTTTTTGGTATCAGGAGTGGGTTGTTCGAAGCGAGTTTACAAATTAATAGAATAGTTTTGATTTTCAAATTCATGAATATTCATGGCAGATATTGGGCCGGGAAACCGGAACATGATAGAGAAAATATCAGGAAATGACAGTGAACTTATTTACTGGCCGGGATTTTTTTTTAAATCTTAGTTTTACTCGAAAAATATATCCAAAGACTATAAAAGTCACTTGTCTCAATTTGAAAGCTTCAAATTTGTACAATATTAAACGTCTGAGTTTATTTTTCGAATTTAAACACTTCAACTATACACTTTTTTCCCATTAGATTTCTTAATTTGGTGATTCCTTTTTGAATACTCTAAATTATAATTTGTTTAGATTTGAACGTTTGAATTTTAAAATTTAAATAAGCGGGAAATGTTTAGGAATTTTTTTCTGGCTATTTTTGTGCCCACCCTGGAATCATTCATGATTCAAATTTCCATTCCTGGTAGTAAAATCTAAAATCGCCAATTAAATGAAGGTTAATAAAAAGAGTATTGATTTTTCGCTTATTTTTCGTGGTTTCTATATGAAAGGCTGTATCTATTTAGCTTAAATTAGTGTAGAGAAGGGATCGGAGGTTAGGAAGGGAGAGGGGTTCAGGGTGTTCGTATGTAATGCAGGGGGCCGGAGTGCCCAGCGGGGCGGCTACTGGCGGCGGCGTAAGTGGTTCGGTGGCCAGCGCCAGTCTCCTCAAACTCCAGCAGCAGCAACAACAACAGCAGGCAGCTGTTCAACTGCAGCAACAACAGCCCAGTTCCAATGCGCCGCAGCCTCCTTTTAACCAGGTGAACTACCTGACGTCCGGAACAAGCATTTTTATTCATTTACCTACTTGATGTCATTTAGCTTTATTCCTTTACACTATTATTCTTAGTTGAACCATTAAGTTGACTCTTTGTTCTGCCAAAAATTTTTCCTGTCACTGTCCTAATTATCCATCAACCAATTTCATTTCACCTCCTTCAGAATTCACAACTTCGCGAGGTATTGTTCGATAATTGTGAAAATTTCTTGTCCTGATCGAAACAGACTCAAATTTCGAGTTATAGTTGCATGCAGTTTGGCTAAGCTTGACCCTGACTTTTATTTAAAGAGATTTTAAAGTGATGGAAAATTTCGAGTTTACTTTCTCTACTTCTGTTTG
>JAUMHM010000049.1:27809690-27835561 GCA_032362435.1 Melikaiella ostensackeni
CCACGCGAGTTAGCACCTTTTCATTTTGTCTCCACGAGTTAGCACCTTTTCATTTAGTCTCTTCGAGATGTAACTTTGTCATTTGGACATGTCGATATCTAAAATAAAAAGCTATTGAATTTAAATACGATAATTTTTGTATTTCAGGCTCAAGGTGCATTGAATAATTGCGTCCTCGGCAACACTACGATATTCGCAGAATCTCCTGGAGACAGTGAAGTTCACACACTGCTGCAGCAGCTGAGTCACGGAGGTCAGCAACAGACAAGTGGATCTGGAGGCAGTGGTTGGGGCCTCCGACCAACGAACAAGGTCGCCCAGCCTCCAGACACCTGGGGTGGCAGCTCTGGCCAACTCTGGGGTGCTCCACCCGCGACCAACTCTCTCTGGAGCAACGCCGGCCTCGACAGCGACCAGCAACGAGCAACTCCCAGTTCTCTCAACTCGTACTTGCCCGGAGACCTTCTGGGAGGTGAGTTGATGTAGAGAGCAAGCCACTTAACCCGAATACTCAGTATGTAATGCAGGTTTTGCGACGCAGAGAAGATGGACCTCTACGAATGCAGTTCACAGAGAAATCGTAGTTAAAACATTCGTTTTCCTTTTATCTTCTCTGTTTTTTTCCGAGACTCCTTATCACCGTCTCTTCGCAATGATCTGTTAGTCCGATCGTATCTACTTGTGTGTATTTCAATGAGTTCGCGAGTCCACAGCGACTGTTTCTCGCGACGTGATCGGCGTTACGCGTGGAACGATGCAGTCGAAGAGTCTTCTCGAAACGTCAATTACATACACGATAGGGACGCAATTATTAGAAACGAGTTACTTAAATTACCTTCGTATACCCACCCCCGCTTACGGAAAAGAAAAGAAAAAAAAAGTCACAAAGGACCGAAAACACGCGAGTTTAAGCGCGAAATATAACTTTAACGACACGCATCTCTACTTACTACGCTCAGATTTCACTTTCCGTTTGCGGGTCGAGTGGATATACCTATGTGCGATCTGTTTCGATGGAAGCTACTGCAGTGCTCTACTCGATTTTTAGTCATGCATTTAAATAGTCGAGTGTTTGAAGAGTGTAAAGTTCAAACAAATGATTTTAACAAAAGAGTGATAAAAGTTGATTTTTTAAGAATGAAAGATGATGATTTTGGAAAGAGAAGCGAGGGAGAAGTGCAAGGGGGTTTCCATCGAAGTCCAGGGCCAAAGGTCTCCGATCGTGTTAACGAGTGTTCCATTTTTTGCTGGACAGTTGAAGACTGTAGCGAGTATCAAACTTAGACTGTATCAATCTAATCAAAAGAAAGAAACCTTAAACAAGCATTGACGTCGTTGTCCGTCGGCTCGGTGACGATCAGCGACAGACAAGCGAAACCGACTAGCCGACCGGGCAACGACGCAACGATACCAAATGTTATCGCAATAACGTAAATTTTATTCTATATTAAATCTAAATGCCACCTGTCGTGCCAATGTCCAGTGTGTCTCTGTACCATTTATTAATGTAGAGTTTAATTGATATTATCGAACGCGCTAAGCGGCGAGGAAACTAAAAACAAATATTAACTAAAGAAAAAAGTTGCGCTTCAATTCGAGTCAAAGTAGTGGTGGCATTAAGTACTGGCCGGTATATATTAGCGCTATGCCTTCCTATGAAGAAAATGATCACATTTACGATGCGTTTTTTGCAGGGATCAAAGGTTGCAACGTGAGATTTTTCACCATAATTAGACTACGTATTCGTAATTTAATTACACAAATCAATTTAATTTCGTAAATAAATTTTACTTTATAAATTTAATTACACAAATTTAATTATACACATTTATTTACGGCACATGCCACACTAACACTCAGTGTCGAAAGTACCTGATCAGCTGATTAAAAAGGAAAAATACACGACATCCCCTTTCTTTTAACATTCAGAATTATGCTGCGGTTTTTCGTTTCGTCAGTCAGTTTAAGAAACAAAATTGGTATTTTCAAAAGTATTTGCTTAACTAGAAAAAAAGCAATTATAACTAAGATCTTTATCAATGCCGAGAGCACAATTCTGTGATGGCCAAAGGGAGCTAACCTTAAAAATGAAGCTCTTTTTTTCTCAAAAGACAAAAAGTAACGTACATAGGTACGTTAAAGTCACATAAGAATATAGAGTCGAGTCTGTATATAAAAAGAACATATGTTTAACCGATCATTGTGAAGTTGGCAGAGAGTTTCACCATTCTGAAAATAAATAGAGCCGTTTTTGTAAATAGACGTTATATTACGTGCATATAAATATGGATAATATTGTATTTGCATCATTGATAAAAGCACACACTTCAGGTTTTCTTTTTCTAGTTTCGCTCGAAAAAAAAAAAGAAAAAAAGAAAAACAACACTGAGTAATGTGTTCGTGAATTGAGAATGCATAACAAACTACTACCTTCTAAGTACTCTACATATATATATATTGTTTATACATGAATTGTATATTATGACAAATTGCAAGAATTTCGCAAGCAACCTTTATTCCTATCAAGAGAGTGAAATTTAAGAATCGCGGTAAATCCATATTAATGTATAACGACTTATGGGCTCTTACAGATGACTCTAATGGCTCCTATAATTGTAGGTGTTAAGATACCGCGTAAGTGTTTTAAGTATATTTTAATGTTAAAGGTCAATATAGAATTGCCTGGTCGAGTCGTGCGAAGGTTGTAAGGTTTCTTTCAAAAGCAGAAAGCGCTTCGCGTTTCCGACTAATTCAACACGACTGGAAAGAAAAAACTCGAAAAAGCGAAAAAAAAAAAAATGAAAAAAGCGCGTGAGAGTAAAGTATTGAGTGCATCGCTGCTCGTGGATGAGTTATATTTATTGATTGAATCAAAGACGATGATGAACCTTTCTCAGAGCAGTAGGAAGATATTTGTTGTGATAATAATATTGAATTCAGGCACCTAGGGTCTCTTACCAGATTAACCTTTACCAACGTTCAATCGATGATTAAGGAATAATTAACGGTTAAAGGACGGAGGCGTATAAGCAGGAGGGGGAAAATATTACTTTTATAAGAGACATACTCTTTTTAAGAGACGAGATACTTTTATAAGAGTAAACAGTAAAATAAAAGTGTGTCTCTCTACGCGTACTCAATCGATTATTATTATGTACAGCCTATTATATTTTTGATTGCTCGGCTTAATTGGTCTAATCGCGGGATTCGTTTCTGACCGTAACGCAATTTAGTCTCCTCGATTCTTCAACAATGGACCTGAGTCCGGTAAACCTCTTGTACGCGTAGACATTCACACCGACCTCCTCCGATTCACGTAGATGAATATATATATATATATACTTTTAGTACGACTATGGAGAGGAAACAATACGATTTTTAATATTAATATATTTATGACGAGCTATTAGCCTATCTGTTTATCATTTAATGATTATTCGTAGGTTTACCCTCCTAGCGAATGTTGTCCATTATTGAATGTTGTGAAAAAAGTATATGCGGGTAGCTTGGCATGCGCTGTATGTTACACAAAAACTACACGAAAATACACATGCTCTACAAGGCCAAAGCCATTTTGCTTCTCTGTGAAATCTCGTACATTTTTTTAATTCTCTTTTTAAATAGCTATGTCCAATAAATTTCTTCGTTGAAAATATTTTATAAAGATATTTTATGACAGTATTTTGTTAAATATTTTTTTAAAGGCGAGAGCGTACAACGATCCGGAAATTGCAAAGGGGCAAAATTGCTTTTTGGGTGGTAGAATTGCACAAAGTACACGCATTATATACGTACATTTAATGCGTCCCTCGATTTGAGACTGTGATTACATTGGAATCAACCATATCACCTCGTGCAGATGCTCACGTCCAATGTAGGCAGCCTCGATGAGAAAACATATTTTAAAAAAAAAGAAGCAAGAAGGGAATTGTGGTATGAAAGTCGTACCACCAGTGAAAGCCAGTTTTCCATTGAGCGTAAACTTAGAGATTCTCAAAAAAGTAAAGCAAGCAAGCATAACACATTTCACTCTCCTATTTTTCGAAACTCTTCGAATATCAAAGCTAGGTTCGATCGCATCTTTTTTCTATTGAAGACCAAGAAATAGGGGGATAAAAACGAATCGATTTTAACGAAGGAACAAAGTGGCGGATAGTCGAGGGTACGACCGTAATCTATATGCATACGTATACAATATTAAACTAGCGTAAAGAATAAAAAAATAACCGCGCTCGCGCACTACACTTAAAGGTTTAGGGGTTTCAGAGGCGAGGGCGGTAATTTTAGGGTTTAATTAATTAAGGTTAAGGTTGAAAAAACACACCTACAATGTGATATTCTCGTGTCTTGTCTGACGAGAGACGTTGTTCTAAGATATAAAATAGTTGGCGTTTGTCTTTTCGCGTAATTTTTAAGGGATTATTTAAATACACACGGGACGGCATGAAATAAATATTATTGAGAATGTAAGAAAAAAATGGAAACAGGAAAGAGAACAGAATGAGGTCGAGAAAAAAATATCCACAAAGTTAGGATCGAGGAAAAATCAAGGGGAGAAACTAAGCGCGTCTTTCTGCGTCTTCTTCTTTCTTTCAGACTTTTTATTTTTACTCCTTTCTTTCAATCAGTGAAATTCGCGAGCGACTCGCCCAGTTTTCCAGACCGTTATCTGTTCATATAGTCTCTAGGATCTGATTTCACATGCCATGTTAGCCAGTAAGAGTTTTCCGTTTAGTATTTTATTATCAATATCCGCAAACACACGTACGTGCACGTGTTCGTTCAATGTGTTGTGTACACCCGCCGTTCTTCATCATGTCCATCGTCGCACCACTGCGAAAACTCCAGTAAATTACACTTGCTCTGTTTCCAGTAATTTCGATCTTAAAACTGCCTTTTTTAAAAAAATCATTTTCTCAAATCGATTTTTCTTTTCAAAGAGAATTTTCAGTGCAGTTTACTGGAGTTCAGTTTCGAGTTTACATTTTCGGTTGCTCCTTCTCTCCAGAGGCCCTCTACCCCCTGCCCCAATTTCCGGTCGTCAAAAGGTGACCTGCTCAAAACACGACCAAATAACAGGAGCTAAAATTAAACGTAGAATCAACGCATAATTTTAGGCGTAAACGGGTTTTTTGTGATGAAAGTGATTTAATCTAGGTAAGATGTAGCGCCTTTCCTTTTTTTGTTTCTCAAATTTTTTAGGATCGCGAGGCCGTGAAATTTATTGCATTTTTTTGGCAGTTGACCAATACTCCAGTCCTTTCTTCTTGAAGGTAGAAATTCTTGAAGGGAATTGAGAGAGCAGCACGTTGGGATGTTAAGTTTCAAGTTCAGAGCCACAAATTTGAATATTTTTTTAATTCTCATAAGTACCACAGGCTCCTTTGTCTTCTTAATTATTGTCGATAATAAATAAGATAACAAATAAAGTGATTTGTTATTATTTCTGTAATATATAAATTACTATGTTGTTGATAATACTCAAAACGATGTGTACTAAACGATACCAACGACTTGAATTAGCTAGCTTGTTATTGTTTGTCTTTGTTATTTATTTTAAATCTCGCGATTGTGATGAAATGCGTGCCGGAGGCGAAAAAAAGGGCGCCTGTGGTTTGTGAGAAAAGCAGGCCGACGTGCTAAATTTTTCTTTTCCTAGAACCTCTCGATTCTTTGATTCGACTGTCTTTTTTTAGGGAAAATAGCGACTCTTCTTTTTCGATGCTCTTTAAGGAAGGAATAGAGAAATCGACAAGAACATTAATTTGATCGATTAATCGATAATACTAATGCTACTGCTACTATTACTACCAATACTATTACAGCAACTATTACTACTACTTACCATTATTGTTACTACGACTGTTACTACTAATTAATATTACTACTACTTCATTGCGGTATTTTGCGAGCTACCGTTGTTATATACATGTATGTGCTTGTACGTGTACGGTACCTTTATTTTCTGGTCGTTTTTTTTTACATATATACGTGTTAAATTATTAATGTGCTTCGCTAGTAAATGGAACATTAAACAAAAAGTAACACACGAGACAAAACATAAACGAGAGACGTTTTCTAATTAACGAAGCCAGGCTCAAGTATTAATTCGATCTCGCGCAATAAACAAATTGTATTCAGGGGCGGAGGGAATCGTTCTTCCAAATTGAAACGCAGGAGGGAACCGAAAACCAGCAATGGCGGACGATATTAAAGGTAAAAACAAAACAAAAAAAAGATGACGGCGGATTGAATTCAGTTCAAATTTAGTATTACGTAGGTGTGAAACGAGATAAATTTTATGAAAGGAGTAAATCAAGATTACGTGAATCCTAGTTGTAACTAATGAATAATGCATAAGGGTATTTATTTGTAGTAAGCGATAATTAACTTCGGGATATAATGAATAAATAAAAAAAATATATATTATATATATATATAACATATATATAAAAGATAAATAAATATATATATATGTATACACAGATACGCGTACACATCCACGATAATAATAATATTAATAATAATTTTAATAATAATTATTCGTCGACGTGTAAAAGTTCTCAAAACCTGTCGCACTTTTACGTACGTGTTTCCGCGCTCAACGCAAACTAAATGCAGATATACGAAATTTAAGTTTATGAATTACAGATACATCAAATACAGACACGCGACGTTTTCTTCGGGACACGCTCCTAGACTATTATCCTTTTAAGTCGTAGGTTATATTTCATGACGAGTGTTCATTCCAGGCTGATTGCATTCAGCGTCACTAAATACGGTCAGAAAGAAGTTTTTAAAATCGTGATTCGTTTTTGACTTCGAAAAAGGCTCCTTGATAAAATCGCGCTCCGGATTCGCTCCTACTTTTTTGATCCATTCATTCGCTAGCGGGAAGAAATCAGTTCCGCAGAGGCCTGAATCGACTTCTACTTCCAAAAGACGGTTGTTACTGTTTGTGATAAAGAGCTAAACCCAAGGAATCGCGTTCGAGGCCTAAGCGTTTCAGTATTATAAAGTAATCATAGGGACAAGGGGATTGGCTGAAAAGCTTCGACTTGACTCCACCAACTACAATTCTTGTTTCGAGCTGCCAATCGTGTTATCAGCTTTCGATTTTTACTATACTTTTGAAGCTACTTTTTCACATCTTTTGAACTTTTCTTTTTGATATTTAGACTTTTTGATGAAAGGCAGTTGGTAGGCTTGTCGAGTTGCCAGTATTTGTGGCGAAAGCGACCAATTAGGGAGAGAAGTAATAATTGTTGTAGGGCCTCGGCGAACTTTGAGCAATTTTCGATTAGACGATGACGAAAGAACGACGCTCTTTGAACCTGTGATCTCAAATTTATCTTTACTTATCAAAGATATAAGTGCAACTGTTGTTACGAGGGCAGAGCAAAAGGAGAAACTGAAGAAATAGGGAAATTGTCAAGAGACACGAAAATCTTTGGTCCCAGTACCTGACGAATAAAGAGTGGTATTCTTAAAGTTCGCGGGACTCTCGTGACGCGATTCAACGAAAAAAACAAAACAAGAAAGCACGTAATAGCGAACTACCTCAGCATTTTTTACTAAGATACCCGAGAAAAGGAGAGAGAAAGACGTAGAACGCGATTTTCGACAAGGGGCTTTTTATAAGCGGAATGGGGGGGGGGGGGGGGGGAGAATTTCGGATCGCCACGTGCAATAATTACGTCAAATAGTCCTTGTTACTGTACCCACTACTTAATTCAAGTCGCTAAGCTTAAGTTTCGATCTAGGCGCAGCGCATAAGTCGAATAGCGACAATTTTGTTTGACGTAGGCCTCTGTAATAATATATGTGTATCCGTATATTATATCGCTCTATGTATCGAGTGCTGAAAAAAAAAATGGCAGGAGGGAGGGACATGTAGCGAAATTATCTGGCCTACGGACTCAGTGGGGGAAACGCGTATTGTAATTAGAAAGAAGATGGAGAGTGTGGAGGGCAAGCTATCTCTTTCTACTCAAGGGCGATTGGTGGAGAAGTTCGACTATCGATTATCATCGATTAAACTCGACGCTGTTCAGATTGTCCACCACAGTCTCCTTTCTCTTTCTAATTGCGATACGCGTTTCCCCCCCTGAGTTAGCAGTCCATAGCGGAATCTTATCACTGCTCATTCGAAGCCAAAAAAACGTCTACGAGGGATCAATGTTACTTCAGAATATCAATATCGAACATATTTTTAGATTATATTCTAACCCATCGAGAAAGTACGATTTAAACCCGCACTTGGGAGGGAAAAGGAAGAGAAAGGAATAGATTTTTTCACCACAGCTCTTAGGTCCTTCGATTCCCTAATTTTGAGATGAGGAAACTTACTGAAAACAAATTCAAGTCTTCAAGATTTCACCCCTTTTTAAAAATAAGAAATAAGAATTATTTTTAAAAAATTTGATTCTAGTCTAGTATTTCAGGTTGAGTTTGTTTTCGTGAGGTAGCGTGTTCGATTGCTCCGAATTACGAAAAAGACTTGAAAAAACACAAAATACAAACGCACTCGAGCATAGTAAAAGTTAAGAGGAAAATGGAGAGGAAATGAGAATAAAAGTGTAAAAGAGGAGTGAGTGGTTGACAGAGACGAGGGTAGGGCTGAGACTTAGTTTTAGCTTTTCGAATTAAAATGGCGAGAAAAGCGCACCCAATCGCGTCTATCCGGATTACTGGAGCGGAATTTGTTCTTAGGTATCGTCTAAGGCTAATTAAGTGTGTAAAACGAAGTATGTTAATTACTTTATAGGCTCTATACTTATAGCTCTCGTTTTAACGATAATCAAAGTTCGCGGTAAAGCTGTAGGGCGAGTATTCGCGAGAGCGGCGCTGAAATATATCGGTCGACGCTTTTCCAGTGAAAAACTTGAAAAGTTTCGAAATCAAAACACAAAGACAGATCTGAAACTTCAGAATTGCAAAAGGCTGAAAATTATTGCAAAAGTCAAAATTCTAAGAGGTACCAAAAAAAGGAAGTTTTCAAGTTCACCAGGATAAGATGAACGTTAAAATCGCGGGCGCCGCTGTTCCAAATCGTACAATCTAGTGAGCTGCACTTCGGAAAATCGTTGTTTAATGAACGTCTTTCTGAGGCATTAATAAACGAAAATTAATTATACCTGGCCGCTGTTCTTCCTATCGTAATTCGTAATAACCTTCTAAAAGTAACTTTTGACCAATGACAAAAAAGGTGGCGAGAGAACCGAATGAAATTCAAACTTAAGATTTTTTATTCTAACTTATTCATCACCCGGTGAAGGTATTATCTTGCTCTGAGTAATACTTCCCGGAATGTTTTTTGATCAAAAAGGATCTGTACAAAAAAAAATCTCAGTAGTGAGGTTCGGATCGCCCGCCAAGCCAAATTGGGTCTCTCGAGGCTGTGAAGCATTATTATGGCAGAGGAAACATCTCGACCTCGGCCAGTAAAAATGACGCTTTCTTTTTTATTATTATTAAAAAATTAAATAACGTAATTGTAACTCTTAATTCGCGAGTGAGAAAAATAATGGCAAAAATAAAAAAACAATTCTTCCATTAGGATTTTGCGAGAAAGTCAAAAATAAAAGGGGGGACGGAAATCTTTCAATCGAGACAAGGGGGACTGATCGAGGAACTCAGCTGCTCCGTCATACGCTTAATTGTGTTGCCAATCATGTTATAATTAATTAACTTAATTAATTTTTAATCGATAAAAGTACGAGGATTCTCTGTATTTCGCACGCATTTGCGATTGTTGTTTCTATTTGTTCTCTAATGTTCTATATAATTGTATATGTATCTAGGGTATATCGCTAAACAGATATATTATATATTATATATAACTCTCTCTCGGCTTACGTTTTTTGTTCTGAAAATCGAAGTCGGTCGCTCGCTCAAAAAAATATCGTTGGATCCTTCTCGGTATTTTGCACAAGAAATATCCATCTTCGAAATTCTCCGGCGACAAGCTCGTTTGGTCGTGTGAGGCTCTTTCATTTGAAACTTTTTTCGAGCGTTCTTCCAGTATACACTGAATTTCGCTGATTTCGATGCGCGATTTTATTGAGTCGCATTTTTTTCATCAGTTCTTTACCCGCTGATCGATCTTCCGCTGAAGAGCGTTCTCCCAAAAAATTTTCACTTTCCTTTAAGCCTCTTCCAAAAGAGCCACGATCTTCGAAGCTTTCCTCTGTCTGGAGAAAAATTCTTTATCGAGCTTATCGCGAAGGGATCCAAACTCTCAAGTCGTCAGCTCCGGCCAGTAGCAAGTGATCATTCTAGACTATAATAATTAATCAATTACGAGCAACCAATCGAGAACGAGCGCGAAAAAATAAAAAGAGAGAGAGAGAGAGAGAATAAACGGAATTTCCATGTTTCAGTGCCTAAGTAATAATCATAGTCTGTAATTTTGTAAGTCGAAGTAAGCAGTGTACGAGTGGAGCGTGGCCTTTTTGCTTTCAGTATATTATAACGATACGTATTTAACGCGAAGATTTAAAAAAATATATATATATTTAAAAAATGTTTGTGTACCGGCTTCGATCCGCTGTCCTCGATCGAAACTCGCTCAATCCGAAGGGTCTCAAAAATACGTAATCTTCATATTGGAAATTTAATTTTGCTACCTACACTCTGAAAAATGTTCTTTAGAATCAAAGAAATCGATTTCACCAAATGGCAAGAGTAGGGAAAACTGATACTATGAAAGTACACACTGGATAATGCAAATTTGCTCATAACTCGAATGATATTAATGCACTCTAATATTTTTTTACAAGAAGTATAATTAAAATGCTTTTCGTGAAAAATGATTGAAGTTCGTCAATCTCATTCCTACTATGGAAAAATACGCCTTGTATAGTATTTACCAGCCTCCCCTATATTTCTCTGAAAGTTTCTAGTTCAGGAGTCTCCGCTGAGAGACGCTACAGTTGTAGATGGCGCTGATGCAGATACATTTTTTTGAATTCAAGAATACTATTTTCTTTGATTCAAGGACACCTTTTTTCTAAGTGTATTCTATGCTACAGGGTACATTTAGCTTTCCTCTTCGACACCACTCTTTGCTGGAAAATAAAAAAACCTCAAGGCTTTACATTTCCGAGAATAGAAAACTAGTCATCCCGAAATTTAAAAATTCTGTAATCGTGGTTTTTCGAAAAGGAAAGTTCCCTTCGTGAAGTGTCCGAGTCGCGATCGTGGTTCAAACGGTTGACGTCGCCCTTACCCTCCAATCACCTTGCATGTTATTCAAGAGCCTGCCTGAATCTAGTCCTAAGTGAAGAAACACGTGCGTCAACGTGCGCAAGGCTTGTGCGTGAATAAAGTAAAATCAGTACGATTAATGAGGAGAAAAACAGAAAAGAAAAGAAAAATAGACTTAGAGTATTCGACAAGTGACCTTATGGAGCCCCCTTTCCTCCTTTCTTCTCCTTTTAGAAGGTTAAAGGAAAAAACCCTGCCTCCCTCCTCCTCAACCCTCGACCCTATCTCTGTCAGCAAACCCGTGATTTCCGATTCTGCCAGCGAGAGAGAGAGAGAGAGGAAATGTTAAAAACAACAAACTACGGGAGAATTTAATTTTCGAAACAAACACCACACCCTGAATTTCTGATTTCAATTTCAATTCAGGAGCGAGGTAATTTTCGAAATCGACCACTCTGCTCGACGGTGTTCATCGAAATTTCGTGTCAAATATCAAAGTGTGATTATTTCGTAGGTGTCCTAGTGGACGATCCTTGGGAGAAGGTGCGCATTTTTTTCTCGTACTAAGACGTAATATAAAGAAATAGAAATAAAAAACAAGAAAATCTCAACAAAAAAATCATCCCCGGGTATCGACGCGATGTTCGGGCACGCGTTCAATTTTAGAGCTGTGACAAGGTACGAGAGAAGTGGGAGGGATCTTAGTTATGGAATCAGGTTGGACTCAAATTATGTCTTGAATGGACATATTAATAATAATTATAATTAATTAATGATAATAATAACAAGGCAAACGACATTGTTCACTGTACTGATCGGTGTTCTTTCCGCTCTGAAACGAATCTGTGAAGCGCCAACATCCCTCTTCGTATGTAACTACTACACTAATACATTTTAAAAAAAGGATAAAAAAATGAAAAAAAGTACGATATTATGGGCAAATCTCTAAAACTTTATAGTTCATTCTGACAATAATAAATTTATTTATCTTTCAACTAAAGGTTTTGAAATTTTGCCAAAAAGTACTACAATTGCCACAATAGTAAAAATATTTGTCTTGTTTTAATTTTCTTTGTTTTCAATATTAAAAATTAAGGCTCGAGATATTTGCCCATACAGTTCAGAAAAAGTGAATGAGAATATATTATATATATATATGTATACACAAATAACGATAATATAAAAGTATATTTAACCGATGATATGATATATGGATATATTATTATTGCTACTATTATTAATATTATTATCGTGAGTATATATTATGCCAATTACATAAAAGCGAGTATTATCGATGAAGAAAAACCAAGTACAGCACCGTAAGGTAAAAATACTGATTAGGGTCTCTATATTATGTGTAAACTGTGTTGTGAGCACTAGGCTATTTCTCTCTCGTAGTTAACTAGATTTTTAATGGCTTAGACTAATGGTAATACACATAACGATAGATCTATTATTATTATTCTTCTTATCATCATCATCATCAGCGACATGTCCCCTCACACACCTACACTACACTTTAAACAAAATTAGCAGCGCAGAGAGATGTCCTCGAGAAAGCGAAACACATTCGAGAATCTAATTTTAAGTATTTTTTAAACCATACACTTAGAGATAGATTATCAGCGTATTCAAATATTTAAATTCACTCAGTTTCTTCATGAGTCCCGGGGTTCGGTTCGGAGACGCTTGCGATTTTCAACTGTTGACTCGACTTTTTATCAGTGACTACCTCAGTTTAAAAAATTTCGGCCAAATCTAAATTCTAAATTTGAAAGATTTAGTTTTGTGACATTCCAATAATTCAGAAACTTCTGTTTGGTCGAAATTATTGGGAGGAAAATGATAAATTATATCAAACTCAACGGCGACCCGGAGAATCCCTTTAAAGTTGCTCAGGAGATTTTAGCACGGAATCACTGTTGCTACTCCTTTCTAATTTTCGAAATGTGGCACATAATCAAATTGATTTCAAGAAACTAAATTCTAATGAAACTGTAAACACAGTCAAAGACATCAAAAGACTGATGGATGTTTAGATTTTAACTCCGCTTCTTAAAACCACAGAACCTCACAGGGAAGTTCCCTGGCTTGAAGAATTAAATTTAAAATTAAAAGAAAAGCCAATCAGATTCTAGCGGTCGCCGTCTCGCGATTTTTGAAAAAAAAGATTCTTCTGTGTCTTCTGTGATAGTAACAGCGGTACGCCTAAATTTGGCTCAAAATCGTAAGAAAGCATAAAACTTGGTATATGTGTTTTTTTATGATCTAAAAAAATAACGGTATTTTCCAAAATAGTTAATAATAATTAACTTTTTCTTTTTGAATTTGACAGGGAATTTCTTATTGTTTCTAAATTCGGAAGCAAATGATCATAAGTTGAAAATTAACAAAATGTCGATCGTTTTTCTGAACATCAAAAAATTTGTTTTTCTTTAAAAAAAAATGAACATGTGAACAAAAGTCTAAAATCTAAATTGTTCCTTTGGACAAGTTCCACAAAAGTTTCCTTTTCAATTTTTCGGTATTTTTCACCGTTTTTGGAGGATTTCCAATCGTACATTTTTCTACAAAAATTTTTTAGTGCAAAATATCGAAAAATGGAAGAAAAACTTTTTGTAGAACTCTTCGAAAGGAACAACTGTACTTTTAGACTTTTTCCATATCTTGCATATTTTTCAAAAAACCAGAAATTTTTGTTTTCAGAAAAACAGTCTCCTTTTTGTTAATTTTTAACTTTTAAATGTTTTTTTGCTGCTTTCGAAACAGTCAGAAACCCCTCATCAGGATTCTGAAAAAATTGTGCCCATTAACAAAAAATGTAATTAGCACCCGACAAATTTTCCATCCTTCGTAAGAATTTGAGCCAAAATTGGGCAATTTTCGTTTGACCGCTGCTGCTTGTTTGTCCCGATGCAATACCTCTTTCGAAACCAGTCATTTATTTGGACCTGAGCTCGACGCATGACTGTACTCTAATAATTTTGTTCCATTTCCTTTTATCGATACGCGCGAATGCTCATGTGGACCTAGTGGACCTTATACATACATATATAAATTTAAGACTGTTTTAAGCCATAGAACTGATATTAACGATTATTATCCAAGTCAATGCAAGGTGTGGAAATGGAAATGGGAATTCTATACTTAAACGAATGTTTATGAAAGTATTTATTTTATTTACGTACTACTAATAAGGCTCGTTTAGGGAAAAGAGGGAGAGGAGGAGGATAGTAAGCTTCTTTAAATTACGCACAGTGTCTTAAGGCTGGCCGCCCTGTGTCTTTTCTTTCTCAATATCCAGCATACTTATTTGTTCTTGTAATCTCGTCTACTCCGTAATAATCACTAGGAAGGAATTTTCTAGGACAGGAAAAACAGGACACGTGAAACAGTAAAATTGTGGCAAGCCAATAAGGTTCCTATTTGTTATCCACTAAAAACTTAAAAGCACCCTAGTGCCATTGAAAGAATTCCATCCACCAAAGATCAACCTTTAGTCTTGCTTATCTCACGTTTTATTCGAAAACGGATTCAATCAGGACCTACTTTGCAATCTTGAAAAGAAGATTCAAGTCAATTTTACTTTTTCAGAGTATCCTTTCTATCTTGTTTCGTGCAATCGTAGAATTAATCGTTAGTTTTAAGATTAGAGCCTTCCGGGCAGGGGCGGTTTCACGAGTTGATGAAATTGGGAAAATAATCACATTATACATTCTGGTAGAAACTGACTCTTGCCGAGTAAGTGCATTTCCAAAATCCCCGCTCGGGAGACAGGAAGTCTTCGCGTTTTTAGTCTGATTTTCGTACAAAGTCTTCTTTTGGTACTCTGAAAATTCTCGTTACTCGACATAAGTCACCTCGTCTCGACAAATCCTCTCAAAAATTGTAAACATCGACTCGAAGTTCGCTCTCTATCTAGCAAGTCGAAAAGCGAGGTGGCTTGTAATAGCTTAGTTTTTATAATTGTAACTATTATTAATTATTCTTAACTCCTATGCTAGATTTGAGCTTCTTGTCTACCGAGCGAGATCAGAAATTTAGTCGCGGTTCGAAATTAATTCTCTTTCAATATTTCAACTTTGAAATTTGAAATTTCAATGTAATTTAAAACCATGCGTGAAAGTTTCTACTGGGAACAGTTGAAAATCGCCAACGAGGTATTACATAACTCCAAAAACCTCAACGCAAGGCCTTAATATACTTATCATAATCGTATTCAATTAAAGGAACACAGTCTGCGTAAAATTCGCGAATTCAAGAATCTACTTTTAAAAATTCGGAGTTAAGTGAAAATTCGAAAGTCGAAAGTAGGACTTAGAGTTATTTCGAATTATTTCGAATTAGCAAGTCGATCAAGGTGGATTCTTGGCGCAAATTAAAATCTCTTAACTAAACGCGTAGAATGTAAATGTGGAGCAGTATATAAAAAATTAATAATCTGAAAACACACACGCATGCATTTACACGCGTAAATACACACTCACGTACATGCATACAGGTACTTTAGCGTTATAAGGAAGCACGTTATTTTTTATTGTAGGACTTTAAAGGCAGAACTTTTAGAATAGTACCTAAGGCATGCACTTTGCATGCCTGATACGCGGAGATTTGGAAGGGGGAAAAAAAGTAAACTCCGAAATGTAAACTCGTAAACGAAAGAATATAGAGACGGGGGAAAGGCGAAGTAAACATACCTAATTTATAAAAAAAAATCGATGAAAAATGTTGTTCTGCGATCATTATTGTTCTGTGTAAGCGGTGAAGCGTTAAGGGCTACAGAAATGAAACTAAAAGTGCATTCTCGTATCTTGATACTAGTTTATTGTGTCCGCATATTATCATTGATTATTATATTATTTGTACCCCATCGTATCGTGATTATCATGGTTTGTAAAAAAAGGCGCGTTCATAATTAATTGTACATTTCCGGCCGTAGTCGCATCCGCGCAAGGCTTGATAATCGATTCGACAAAGCGAATTTTCTGAGCGGGATTTTCGCTTTTTTTTTTTTACTGAAATGAACCGATAATTTTTAGGCGCCCTACGCTGATGTGACCGCGCAAGAGGGAGGCCTTTTGAAAGTGTTTTTTCTGATTTATTTTTATTTTTTTTTTTTGTTCTTTTAAGGAAAAGAGTATCAAGCAGATGTACCTAAGTAGTATAACGATACCTATTTCATTATTAATTATTATTATATATTATTACTATTATTATTATATTATTATTGCTATTATTAATTATATTATTATAAAAATATTATATTAAAATAAATCAATAAAAAAATTCAAAATTGTACAATTTCAGTTTGTTTTAGAATTTAAGAGAGAATGTCGCGGGTGCTTTTATGAATAAGGTGACTCGAATCTCTCGTGACTGAATATGACGATAAATATGCCGCAAGTGACGAAAGTGGTTCGATTCTAAATCTGTTAAGTATTGGTCTAGAATTTGTTACTGTTTCTCTGTTGAAAAAAACTGGCTTTTTCGAGTAATTTTCTCAAGTTTGCTCTTTCTTTCCGACCTAAGGAAATTGATAAAAAGTTTCCAATAATCGAAACTCTAAGAAAGTGAAAAAGGGTCCACGGAGCGACGACTTCCGTTAGAGAAAAAAGCAAACCAGAAAAGTGACTAATTGAAAAAAATCTCGTCCATCCCGAATTGTGTCCTAATAGCTCGACTGGGATAACTTAAAATAATTTCCACGAGTCGAAACAACAGTGGAAGAATCAGGACTTCCATGAAAAAAAAAAGTGAAAATGAAAATAAAAATAAATTATATTCAAGTACAAGTGTTCAAGTCATGTTATACTTAAATAAAACTTAACGCGTTAATCATGCGATTTTACTCAAATACTCTTCTCGCGTTGTATCTAGGCTAAGGTAATAAAGGAAAGTCCTTGCAGACGAGAAAAAGCTTATTTAAAAAGAAAAGCTTAATCGCTTTTTACGAACGGGACCTCGACCCGGCAGATTCGAAACTCAACTCGAAACTTTAATTGATCTGCAAATCACAAATTTCTAGATTTGTTTTTCGAAACTGCTGGTCGCATGAAATACGTACAAAGATCGCATTCAAAACTTGCATTTCTCAAAAAAGAGGAATACAATAATTTTGACTAATCAATTCAATTCTTAGAAAGTTGAATGATCAGTTATTAAATTACTATTTGGGGCTAACCATTACTGAATTCGAGTGTACACCTCTTTTCGAATTCTCTTTAATTATCAAGAATTATTTTAATTGTCTTTAATTCGTTGGAATTCTTTTCAATTTATCTCGACTTAAAGGAATTCAATTAGTTTTTATTCTCAGATAAATACTCAGTTAAATTCACACGAATTTTCGCGAATTCACTTGAATTATTTCGAACTCTTTAAATTCTTCAGAATTCACTTGAATTATCTGGCATTAAATTCTGTTATTCTGATTTCAATTGAATTTTTACTAATTCTTTGGATTTTTTGGAACTCTCCTCTAGATTAATTTCAATTCTACTGAACACAATTGAATTTTTGCGAATTTATTTTCATTTTTTTTTTTTAGTTTTTCTTAATTCTAAATTCACTTGAATCCTTTGAATTCATTTCAATTTTACAGAATTATATTTAATATTGTTAAATTTTTTGGATGCTTTTGGATTCGCTGGATTTCTTTCAATTTTTTAATTCACTTGCATTTTTTTGAATTCTTGAGAATTTACTTCAATGATACTGAATTAAATTGATTTTTTGCGATTTGAAATCACTTGCATTTTATTCAATTCTTTGGATTCTTTGGAATTTTTGGGAATTCTCTTTCATTTTCTACGAATTCTCTGGTTTCTTCTAAATTTACTGAATTTCTGTGGAATTCATTATTTCAGTTTTACGGAATTAATTTGATTCTTGGCGAATACTCTTGCATTTTATTTAATTCTTTGGATTCTTCTAAATTCACTGGAATTCTTTTGTATTTGTCGAACTTTGAGGATTCCTTGGAATTTTTGGGAATTCTCTTTCATTTTTTACGAATTCTTTCGTTTCTTCTAAATTTACTGTATTGATTTGAAATTCATTATTTCAGTTTCGCTGAATTAAATTGATTTTTTGTTAATTCTTTGAATTTTGTTGGATTCTTTTAAAGAGTCTTCTAAGTTCACTGGAATTATTTTTATTTATTTTTTCTAATTTTCTTGGATTCTATGGAATTCTTTTGAATTTTTTAAATCTTAGCATACTTTTCAATCCACTTGTATTCTTTAGAATTCCCTTGGGCTCTCCTGAATTCATTTGAATTCTCTTGAATTTTTGTAATGCACTTTCGCTTTTTTCGAATTCTTTGGAATTCATTTTAATTTTATTGTATTATATTTCACAAAATCGTTTAATTCTTTGAATTTTTTGAGTTCAGTGGATTTCTTTTGAATTGGATTGAATTTTTGCGAATTCACTAACATTTTATTCAATTCTTTTAAATTCACTGGAATTATTTTTAATTCGTTGAATTTTTAGGATTCTTTGGAATTTTGAGAATTCCTTTTCATTTTTTACGAATTCTTTTGTTCCTCCAAATCTACTTGATTTCTTTACAATTCAATGTTGCTAAATAAAATTGATTCGTGGTTAATGCTTTGATTTTTGTGGAATTCCCTTCAAGATTATTTTAAATTCACTGGATTTATTTTTATTTTTTTAAATTTACTTTGATTCTACGGAATTCACTTGAAATTTTGAAATCTTAGGATTCTATTTAATCCACTTGTATTCTTTAGAGTTCCCTTGAACTCTCCTGAATTCATTTGAATTCTCTTTTTTTTAGTATAGTCTCACTTTTTGCGAATTGCTTGGATTCTTCTCAATTTACTTGAATTCTTCGGCATTCATTTCAATTTTACTGAATTCAATAAAATTGTTGTTAATTCTTTGAAAATTGTTGAATTCACTTGAAGTATTTTTAATTCATCGGGATTCTTTTCATTTTTTTAAAATTAATTATTTGGAATTCTATTAAGTACAAGTGAATTATTTTGCATTTTTTCTAATTCACTTGCATATTTTGAATTCATTGAAATCTTCAGAATTCATATGAATTTTCGGTATTTTTTGAATTCTTTGAATTTCTGGATTGCGGTGAACATGATAATTTTATAAGTGATTTACCCCCCGAATAACAATTTCAAAAACTTGTCAATGGAATTTAATTTTTAAGAAACAAAAAAAATTAGAAACTATGAGGCCATGAGTATCAAATAAACAGTCAATAAATTAATCAAAATTCGTTTTATACCATTCCTTTTAAAATATAGAATGTTTTCATCTCGTCTCTTTTTCTTTTAAACGAAGCGGACAAATTGAGAATGATGGCGAATTGGAACGTACATATACGTATGCATACCTTTATCTACACATGTAACCACATGAGTAATTATATACAATAATGATAATGATACTGATATAATAAATAGTCGTATATATCTATTATACAATTGACTTTAAAACTAGGCTAAAGAGACACGCATAAATATTATATATTATATAAATCTATATATTAACGAAAGAACACATATATTTTTGGCTGCGATTCTAAGTCGAAGCGTGAGACCCGCGTATTAAAATACTATGAATTTTCGATATTACATACATATTGAGGTTTAGGCAAGAGTGAGAAAATGTGAAAGTGTGCGTTCCGAAAAGGCCTTCTAAGCCTTCCTTTAGAGTAGCGTATCCGAAAATATACACGTACATACTACATAGCGTGGTACCTAAGTGTCTGTCTGTCTATATGTCCGTTTCGCTATATCTACGTACCAAAACCTATATCTGTCTCCTACTGTTAGATAATTAATTAATTATAGTTAAAAAGCCCACAATATCCCGGTATCCCGGATATGGTTGGCTTGCGATTGTGAGCCAGTACGTGAGCGGCTATGTCCTAAGACTAAAAAAAATGTCGAGGGAGTGAGGGTTTCAAAAAAAAAATTATATATGCGTCCTTAACTACGACCCAAGACAGATTTATGTGTAAACATCTTCGATAAACGTTAAATTAAACTGAAATCTTACGTACATCAAAGAATAAATAAATCTTTGTGAAATCTTCAAAAGACTTTAAAATATTTCACAAAGGTTTTGAAAGATTGCAAGATACTTTAAAGGTTTCAAACAAACGTTAGCTTAAACAAAGATTTCAAAATTTAAAAATTTCAAGAAATTTTTTGCGATTTCAAAAGATTTCATACATTATTTTATCATGGCGCAGGAAGCGCAACTGGAGCGATGAGAGGGAGAGAAAAGTGGAGAGAAGCAAGCGTCCGGTCTCTCTCCAAAGAACTAAATACATTACACTTTTTCGTCGCCCAAAGAATTTAACGCTCTGGCTTAGGCCTAACTTTCCATATCGAGGTCTAAGATGTTTACACGTCAAAAGTTGGGGAAATGGAATTTTCGAAAAAGATAGATCACTGGAGCCTCTGCAGAATTTGTGATTAAATTGTGCCACTTGTGCCGCGAGAATTTTATCCATCGTCGAGTAAAGTTGAAAGACGATTTTAGTCATGGAAAGCAATACGAACGCATTGTAGGTATTATAGTCAACAATTTTATGTCTAACTAAATTTTTCTGCGAAAAAAAATTGAGGACTTAAAAATCTGTTCTAACGTCATATCGAAAAACGACAAAAAAACGAATTCCAACAAATGAACTCTGGTTCAGTGCCAATCTGTCAGGCCGTCGTACTTTCACTATTATAATTTTATTTCTGCCCGAGGAATATTTTCGTACGTAAAATGAAGTTACAAGATAGCGACGAAAACGTTGCTAAAGAGTTACATCTAAATAATGATGATGATTATTTTAACAAAAAATACACTGACTTTTCGAGGATCGAACAAGTTCGATTGCGCGTCTCGTCTGGGGTAAAAGAGGACCCCGTCAGCGCTCCGCTGACAAAACTATGGGTATAGGCAGTTTGCAACTATGGTAGATTCAATGTATATTTATATACGTGTTTTATGCTTGAAAATTATCCTATCACTCACTTCGGCTCGGCTACAAGCGTTATAATGTCTTTTGTAAGAATAAAAGTATCAGGAACATGAGCCGAATGCCAAACACCAATGAATGTATATTCAAACTTTTTGTGAATAGTTCTTATCAGTAAATTTGTTATTATATCTCTCGACGCTCATCTCATAGCGAAGACATTCTTTGATATTTTATATATTTTTTACGATTGAAAAACAAAAGTGGTTGACAATTGATTTTTGAAATTCGCGCCATTTTTTTCAAGGTCGTCCGATCATTCTAGCGGGAATTTTAAAAATTGTTCAACCTTTGATTTTGTTAATGTCGTCTCTTAGATAATTCTTAACATAAAAAAGTGTCCAGAATTAAACGAAGTCTCATCTCGACACCTCATAAAAACACAAGCACTGTTTTCTATCGATAATACCTCAAGGAAATATCTTTCCAGCGACAACGATTCTACTAATCCTCTACCGAATCCGGTAGACCTTTTTTAAAAAAATCATAATTATAAGCTTCGAGGGTAGCAGAAGGAAACATTGATTTTCATTCATAAATTTTAATTTAGCGAAACTTGTTTGAACTCCACAAAAAATTCACATTAAGGTGACTTAATTCATTAGTCTGGAAAAAAATCGAGCCCCTGAATCTAAGTGTGAATGTTACAATATTTTTTGTTATTCTCATTTTTTATTCATTCATTCATCATCAGTCTTCTTTCAAGGTATGTATAAAATTTCATTTTTATTTTAAAACTCATTTTTTTTTTAATTTTCACGAGATTTTTCTTTATTTTGGAAAACAGTTTTAATTTCTGAAAATGAACTTCTGCTTTCTGCCTAACGAAATATTTCGTATGACGTGAATTGTATAGTCAACAAGCGCAAAAGCAATACTTATATTGCAAATGGATAGAAAAGAATGAAACAAGGACGAGGCTGTAATCAATCATTAAAATATTTACTCAAAAGCAGCAATTTCGTGTAGTTGTAATGAAAGAAGGTAAAAGAATAATAATAATTATTGCGTAATCACTAGCAGGAGTAAATTAGGCGTTTATCATCAATATTAATCAATATTAATCTTTGGCTGGTAAAGCAATTTGGGAACTGCGATTCATAAAAAAAAATCCAGGGTGCTCGATGGTTGAACTTGGTTTCCGTGTGATTCTTTCGAATCTCAAATCAATGTTATGAGGAATGGTCCACTCGATTTCCTAAAATCGAAATTCGAATTAAAAAATGTTTTATTTTCTAAGGAAAAAGTCAAACTTGATTAATTTTAATTGAAGGGGCATTAAAGATAATTGTAAATTGTG
This sequence comes from Melikaiella ostensackeni, assembly GCA_032362435.1. NCBI lineage: Eukaryota > Metazoa > Arthropoda > Insecta > Hymenoptera > Cynipidae > Melikaiella > Melikaiella ostensackeni. Next base: position 27,832,223 of record JAUMHM010000049.1, read on the forward strand.
ATATAGATAAGAGTGTTTTTATCATTCAAAGTACAGAATTATTAGCGTAATCTAATTTAATGTTATATCGTTGTAACGAAACGAAACGAGAAAAAAAATTGAAAGTTGGGTCCAAAATGAAAAAAATATGGCATCATAATACATTATTTTTGACTTAATTTAATTTTTTGTTAAAATCTAACCTTTTTTCATCTGAAAAAATTGAGACAGGTATCCAATAAATAATTTTTGGGAGAATCGAGGAGGCTAATAAATGACTGTAATGAAAAATAGGACATTATAAAGTAAAAAGAATTCGATTATAATAAGATGAGTAAAGATTCTACGCGGAAACGATTTATTATTATAAGCAACAAGAAGTGCTTTTATGAAATACAATATTATTTATACCATCCTGATCACATATTACATAATAAATATAACTATATTGGATAATACTATATGAGGGTTAAATTAAGAAAATTATCGTGTAATATTATAAGGTATAGATATAAGAATATTAATATTTAATCTGATAAAAATATATATTATATATTATGATCTATATTGTAATTATTATTATATTGATTGATAGTAGACTATTGTGACTTAGGGAAGAATTAATTAATAAAGGTTGTCCTACACGTATAATTGAGTGGATAATTATTCAACGATGTCTTTTTGTAGATTTCTTACTTTATACATATTTATTAGGATTATTCACCAAGATCGGCAATTCAATACAACTTTATAATTAATTACTGTACATTCTTCAATGTACAAATTGAGAGATTTCCGAAAAAAATACGTAATTATTTCAAAAATCGCAATGACAGTATTTTTTGAAAGAGAAAAGATTTTTGTTGTCGGCAAAAAATTAAAATATTATAAAAATTGCTAATTTAACACATTGCGGTTCTTGAAAATATAATATTAGAATATTAATATTTTAATACAATTAAACATTTATTATAAAAAACAAAACCGAAAAGTTAAGAAAAGAAATTTCTGAAACAAAATTTTTTAAATGATTTTTGTGTTTTTAGATAAAAAAATTTTTTCAGTCGTTTATGTTTGAGAGTGTAAAAAACGGTTAGTTTCCTTCAAATTCGGATGTCTTCCATAAATCAAAAATATTATATATAATTTTTTTCTCATCTTGGTACAATACCTATCGACAGCCCGAAGCCCAAAATGAAGACTTGTTGGCTTTTTGCGCTTTGTCGACCTTTGAAAGAGGTAGAGAAAGTATTTCCAAACCCAGTTTTTATATTTTTAGTACAATAAACAAACCAAAAAATGAAAAATAAAAATTCATCGGACTGGACGTCAGAAACTTTAACCCAATACATAATGTTTTGAGCGTTTAAGATGAATTCTTCGGGAAAGTGATCAACGTCCCAAATTCAAACAAAAACAAATTTATGTGAACGACCCTAAATTCCATTTTTATTGGACAATCTTCACTTATCAATCTTCTTTTATCTTCTTCTTACTTAATTTTTTTATTCAATGGAGCTTACATTTTTTCCAAAATACCTATTATATTTTTGCTTTTTGATTTTGAAATTTACAGTTTAAAATATTTTATTTATTATTAATAAATTGAAGAATCAAACAGATAATACAGGCATTTTTTCGGTTACAGTAAATTAAATTTGTAATTAATATCAATAAAGCAAATGCTTGCATTTAAACTACAATATTATTAATATGTATAGGTATTGAAGTTATGAATATTTATTTTTATGTTTAATTTTGTTAATTTCGAGGATTAGCGTGGGTAAGAATAATCAAAATCGAAAAGTGCTTATTAAAACGCACATTTTTTACTTAGGTAATATAAAATATTTAAGCTTAAAAATGAAAAAATTGAATATAAAAGTTTGTGCTTAGACAATTTCTTTTAATTAAGGTTGCCTCTAGTTATCCCGAAAAATGGACTAGTCGTCCAGAAATAATGTCGGGACGATTAGCCACACTTCTGAAAGATATTTGACTGCTCATACCAAGTTTTGGGACGACCAGACTTTTCGTTTAATTAGAGAAAAAAATAAATATTTGTATATTGTATTTTTATATCAATATTATAAAATATTTTAAGTAAGTATCGTACTACCTTTGAATAAAAAAACCTAGTAGTAAAATTATTATAAGACAACCCTGCATTTTAATTTTTTTTTATTTTTACTCATTTAATTTGTCTTCATATTTTCATATTATATTTGACTTTCAGTGATGAATTCTGGTTAGCTAATTATTAATCTGTACATTTTATAAATTCTAACTTTTCATGATAGTTTCCTTGAATTTTCAGGGTAGCCGCTGGACCGGAAAACCGGAAAATGACCGAGAATTTTTTGAGACCGGGAAAAACCGGGAAGGGACAGTGAATTTATTTTTTGACCGGGAATTTTACAAATTTTTAGAATAAAAATCTATCCAATCACTTGAAATGTCCCATATTTCATATCACATGATATAATGCAATTAAAAATGATTTTTTTTTAAAATTTTATCTTCAATTATTAACTTTTTCAACTATGAAATCATTCAGTTTACAATGCGTAATTCTAAAGTGTTTTATTTTAAAAAATTTATATTTTAGGTCTTCATTTTCAAGCCCACATTTTCAGTTTAAAGAATTTTAAAATGCAGTTTTTAAGACTTAAATAATTAAAAATTAAAAGCGTTTGAAATAAATAATTTTGAATTAAAAACGCTTTTAAGTTGATTAGCTGTAAATATTAATTAATTAATGATATTACGAAACGATTCTGAATTTGTTCAAAATTTTACAATTTACAGGTTTTGACGATAAAAATTGAACGATTTCAATTCGAAAGCCTAAGTAGTTGAACAAATGTAAACGTCCGATTGAAACTTGTAAATTTTTTTCAATTCTCAAATAATTTAAAATTAATAAATTCGTAATTAAACGCTTTTATTCAATTTCAGATCCTATTGAAATATTGTTTCAGTTCAAAATATTCCATTTTTAACCCATTCAATTTGAAAATTTTTAATTAAAAAAAATAATAATTTTTTAAAAATATTTAGCAATAGTTGACTGTGCATTTAAAATTAGCAATTATAAATCAAATATTCAAAACTAAACAATTTGAATCTGAATTGTTTAAAATAGAAAGCCTTGAATCGTTAAAATTTCAGAGTGGTACATTTAGACTTTGAACGTTACAATTTTAATTGTTCCATTTAAAATTTTTTTAATTTAGAAGTGAAAGTGTTGAATTTTGATTCATACATAACAACTGAATAATTACTACACGGAAAAAAAATACAGCAATGGTTACTGTCCGCACAGCAATGGTTACTTACAACGTTGAAAAAGTAAAGCAA
>JAUMHM010000049.1:27856272-27895645 GCA_032362435.1 Melikaiella ostensackeni
CAAATGAGCTGTACAATCCGAATCCAGATATTCCAAGAGTGATCGTGTACATTGACGATACCCACAGTTACATCGAAAAGAGTTGCAACTTCCGCACTTTGCGACAGTCATATTGTGTGCATAAAGGACGCCACTAAGTGAAACCTGCCCTGATAGTGTCACCAAATGGATAATTACTCGACATTCATGGACTATATTTCTCAGACAGCAGGAACAACAATGCTGCTATGCTTCGTAATGAGTTTGAAAGAAATGAAGATAGGATGAGAGAGTGGTTCCCTGAACGATCGATTATTGTGGTTGACAAAGGCTATCAAGATGCCATAGAGCTGTTTGGAAACCTTTGTATTTACTGAAAAATATCCGTGCTACTTCAACAAGGGCAAAATCATCTGCTGACTAAAGAGGCAAATGAATCGAGATTGGTGACAAAAACAAGATGGTCTTGCGTCATGCGCAGTTAATCCCGGAGCCAAGATTGGTAAGAGTGAGAATCCTTTCACGATTCCGTAATGCGACCAAACATCAACTTTGGATTGCGTATGTGCCTATTGAAGACATGGAACATGACGCTCAAGATGATAGTGACCCTTATCCCATCCAAGGCTACTATTATATGTGCCAAACTGGCGCACGAACGCTTGGCTCACGTGCACATGTTGCTACCGTATTATGGTACATTGGCTATGCTCGATACGAAAATAATTTTCGTTATCCTTCGACATCGCTTCACAATGTGATCATCGACGCTGCTCACAGACCAGAACAACAAAACACAAACTAAACTGACGTTTTCGAGCTTCATCATTTCGAATTAGATTTTTCTGAAAGCTATTTGAATATGCAGTAATAATAATATTTGGTGCTTCACTAGAGGTTATCTAGCCATTTCTAGAGCTTCTGAAATGATATTATAGATCAGCAGGTTCGAAACTACAAAATGTCAGTCGGACAGCATAGCGGGCATGATCTGTGACTGTTGCGCCAAACAGTTACCACTTCTCATTCTATCTTCTCCAATACCATGCAAAAACAAACTTTGGTGCTGCACTGACGGCTATCGTTTCATTTTCCGACCTTCGGACCTCGATATTATTCATCAGCAGGTCCGAAACTGAAAAATTCAGTCGGACAGCCTAGTGGACGGTTCCTATGAGCATTGCGCCAAACACTTGTTGAGTGTCGGTGGCACTGCCCTTTTCAGCATAAAAATCGACCTTTGAGCCGTTTTTCTCGGAAAACTGTCCATGTTCTCACTCTTTAATATGGATTTTTGTGATCAGAAGACCAAGAACTATAAAATATCTCAGTTTGGGAAGATTTCGCCGGGACCTTTTTTCAGTGTATTTCGTGCGGGGTCCTTTGCTGTGTCAATGTGTTTTGTCTTGTGTTATCAGATGTTGAAAAATGAGTTAAATAAGGAAATTTTGTTTCTCAGACCACAATGCTGGTAGCCTTTCTTTCAGCCTGATTTTTTTCGGATAGGGCTCAAATTGAAGGTCTTGAAGGTAGACGTGCATTGAGAAATGAAACTTTCTGTGTGAAAGTGTCGTCTCTTGTTAATAGAGGTTGAAAAAATAGAAAAATTAGGAAATTCAATTTTTTAGATTACTATGCTGCAAGCTGTTCTTTTAGTCCGATGTTCTTTGGAGACGGCTTAAATTGACGGTTTGGCCTGTGGATGTGCATTAAAAAATAACATTAACTGTGTTACATTGTTTTTTTTTCTGTTAACAGTTGATAGAAATAAGAAAATTTGGTTTTTTAGACTATTATGGCGGCAGCTTTTCTTTTCGTCTGATTTTCTCGGGGTTGGCTTAAGTTGAAGGTTTTGTCATGTAGATGTGCATACAAACACTTCAACCTTTGAACCTTTATCTAAGCTGTGAATAATATTTGTATAGCAGTGATTAATATTCCGCTCATTATCCCCATCAAAATATTTATTATACATGTGCCTTTCCACTTCAATAATTTCTTTTTTTGATTTTATCATTATGACGAAGAATTCTTTCGAAATTTGGAAGAAAAGTTTTCATATCGAAGCATAAAATTTTACATGGAAATAACGTTTTTGAAAGTAAAGTGTTATAAAGGTACAAATGTTCTTCAGTTTGAAGCAGAGAAATAGCGTATTCTAATCTACATACAATAGATTTCAACTCTCTATTTTCCCTATAATCCTTTTCGAAATTCAAAAATTTTAATATTACAATTTTTAATATCTTGAACATAAATAATGACAATAAATATTTCTAATTGCTTCATGAATGGAACGAGAATAATCATCTGAAAATGCAGAAAATTTGGTTTGATTTGGAAATTTTAACAGGAGAAGCACGAGGGAAAAGAATTCTCTTGTCTAGCCTTTTGCCTTTTAACACTAACTGATATTGTATGAGCATTTTTATATGCACGCATTGTTATGTGCAACTGGAATCTCGTATAAAACAATACCCAGGTAACACCGTAATCTGATAATCACGTCATAATCAGGGAATGAAGCTGATGCAAAATATCATTAGTTATCCGGGGAGAGGTAGATTTTTTCTCGTTTCTCCAAAAAATGTAATATTACGGCTAGTAGCCAAAAACTAATTTTCCATCAATTCAAATGAAACATTTGAATGGTACGAATGATAATAGAAATTTTACAGGGCGATAGAGATGCAGTCTGCGCCCCCCTGTGATGTAGGAGAAATAATAAACGATCCACTGCGGCCTTGGTGGCGTAAATGGTTAACGCTCCACTCACGAATAGTGGCGCTCCCGGTTCATATCCGGGCCGAAGTAGGTTTTTTCTCGTTTCTCCAAAAAATGTAATATTACGGTCAGTAGCCAAAACGTAATTTTCTATAAATTTAAATTAATCATTCGTTATCATTCAGTTGTTAAGTTTATCACTAAAAAGGTATTAATTTATGATTTCTGACATTTAAGTTGTCCAGTTCTAAATTTTCATTTGAAAAATATATAAGAGGAAATACATCTTAATGCTCTTATTTCTTCAGAAAGTAGAAATAGTAAATCTCTTATGTCGTACGTATACCATGCTTGTTCAAAATGGTTCGATGTCTAGCTTCAGTCGAAATTCCAAACAAAATATCCAACTTCAAAGCAAGGAATAATTTAAATTTTCTATAAGGCAATAAGTCCTAATTTTTGAGAGACACAACTTCAATTTTTTATTACGCTTAATATTAGTAATCTTATATTTTGAAAACGAAAATAATAATATAACAGCGACTTGACCGATCTTTGGATTTTAAGTTTTATTCTGGGGTTATCTGTCAAATTGACTTTTCACATAGCAGAGACAGCAAGATACTGACTAAGATGTCATTATCATGTAATTTAAACTAGTAACTTGTTCCTTTTGAACTATGTCATTGTCAGAGGTTATGGTACCTGGGAAGAGTTCGCATGAAAATCTGGATGAATATAAGTGAAAAAAATATGTATGCCAGGATAGGGGTGTGTGGTGGGAAATTGTTTTTTAAGAAATGTGTGACAAAGAGTGTCAGCGTGGTGTTAAACGCCTGATACGAAATGCTTTCGACACCATGGGTCCCGCGGAGAGTCTTGCGTAGTAGATATGTTTGGGGTAAAGAGTATGGATCTTCCTATAGGTTTATTAGTCAGTTTATGTGTTTGTGTCTAAACCGTGACGTACGATGGCTTTGTGAAGCTCTCCAACTGGAGTGATTAGCAAAGAGATTGATCAGCGACCCAGTTCGAAGCGGTGTTGTGGAACGAGTATGTTGTGTGAATAAGCATTTATGTAGCTGACCAAAAGAGTTCGCGAATAAAGATTCATTTAGGCTTGTGGACTTAAAAGTAGGCAGGTTGTCTTTTTGATCGTTAGCAGAAATATGATAGACGATTTATAGAAATATGATTTAAAGAAACCTTCATTAGAGCAATTGTAGTAGAGTAATTTCGTTGGATCAGGAGACTATAATATTCGTGTTAAGAAAATCGCGGTAAGCTATTGGAAATAAATTGAGTAGTCTTTCGTTCAGATTTTAACTTTGGGTTCTGGACGAGACTCCAAGAGCTTAGGAAAAAAATAGGGTAATACGGGAAAGAATAATAATGGAATCAGGTTTGATTAGCGGTATTCACGTTGGGACTCATAAAGAATCCGCTAGAACTTTGATCAAGAAATCGAATTGCGTTAAAATCGCGAATGCTTTTGGTAGACAAATTTATGATTCAACTACTATACATTCATTACATGTTGACCCCTCTACAAAAGTATGAAGAACCCAGCGAAAAAAATTATTTAATAAACAAGAATAACTTCACTGCAGAGACAATTTTATTCTGCACAAATTCTGAAAAACAGAGTTCACGGCACTAATTTTTTGTTCGTGGATTTTCAATTATCACGAATATTTTTTCTAGCATTTGTTGTTGCATCGGAGGACAAAACAAGTTACCCTACTCTTAGGAGTATCAGCGTCCCACTGGAGGCTGATATTCAGCCTTTTCTACTAGATACCTGGAAACCCAAGAAAGTCTAAAAGAAACGTCAAGGGCGTAGAAGATAGGCCTTCATCTTATTTTTGAAACTCTGGTAATACAATTTTCATAACATGAATTAACTTATTCTCTCTTCATGGCGATCCAAGATAGAATACACTTTTATTATAAATAAGGTATCGAATTGCAATTTTGAGGCCAGGCTCGTCCTCAGCGCATGTAAATTCACTAAAAACACCTATAAATGTTCAACCTTGAAAAAGTCGAATTTTGTAGAGTAGTGATTTCTATTCCATTTCTTCACATTTCCTATCTTCTTTATTTGTTTATACTCTCTCTCTCTTTTAAAAGGGTTAAGAGTCTTTACGGATTAATTACATATTTTCTTATCTACAATCCTTATATACTACCTTATCAGCTATTTTTTCAATATCGTCCTAACCATTACTCGTAATCATATACGCTTGCGACCTTGCCCTGGGCTTCCGTTTCCTCTTAACACTATCAATTTAAATATTGTAGCTCATTTCTGCAACACTTCTTCCTTATTCTCCTTCTTTAGAAGTCATTTTTTGGCTTTTCCCTACCCCGTGCAACAAGCTGTCTCCCAACTCTTTCAGCTTCCTCATTCATCACCCTTTAAACATCCACTTTGTTCTCTCTTCCATACTCTTCCCTTTGCCTACGTCACCTGACCGCCTCTCTGACACATTCAACCATGACTCCTGCTCATATCTACATACCCTACACGGATTGTCTTCTTCATTCATATAACACTTACATGCTCCTACCCCCACTCACATTCTGAATCTCACCACTCTCTTTCATTTGCTCTCCTTTTCAATATTTTTTAGGTAATCTGGATCCTCCTCACTCTTCGCCATCCTAAACCAGTTGTTGTACCTTGACTCCGAGATTCTTCACCACCTATTCTCTCCTCACCTTGCCTTCATCTCTTCCTCTATTTCCTGTCATTCTCTACCCCTAACTTGCACACGACATTCAAACCTCGTTTCGCATCTCTCTTTATCTCATTTCGAACGTCCCACGTTACGCCTCCTCTCTCTGTCCATAATTTCCCGGGTACACGCTTGTGCAGTCTTGCTTCCCTACCCCTCTTCAAATTCTCTTCAAAATTCCAGGATCTTTTTAGTTGCTTGACTACCATTTTCTATCGTCCTATTTCTTCCCTCAGCATATAACCTGGGTAGTTCCAATTCACCCTCATAACTCATCTCGGAAATCGCTTATGCAGACTCTCCACTCTCTCATATTCCTTTTAGCCCCAAATTTCCACTCCATAACTTAACATTGATGACACTAGCACGACGAACATCTAGGCTTTCATCCTACAGTCGTATTTGAACCTTCTCTTCCCTATGCCCCACACTTGTCCCATTACTTTACTCGCACATACCAATCTGTTTCTCACCTGCAGCTTATTTCCACCTCCTGCTTCGAACCAAAAACCAAGGTGGAAAAACTCTTCTACCAACTCCATCCCCTCGATATTTATCTTCCATTTGTACTCTACTCTAGACTTTCTATTTCTAAAACACATCATTTCAATCTTACTCACATTCACCCTTGAATCTTTTTCTCTCACATACTCTTCAAACGCTCTCATTATCAGATTAATGCCTCTTTCATCATTGGGTAATAGAACTATATCGTCTGTGTATTCTAGTGATCACAGTTTGACTGTTCCCAATATTGATTCCCCCCCTTTCCCTTTACTCTCCATCTTCTCCTCCAAGTCTGCTAATAGGATGCTACACAGAAGAGGGCTCAACAGACACCCTGGCCCGAATTCCTCGCCTTTCTTTTTTCCTGTCTTCACTCTCATCTCAGTCTCCACAAATATCTCTTTTGTTCTCTCTATCGAACTTCTATTTACTCCTCTCTTTTGAACGGCCTTCCAGAGCACCCTCCTATTCACAGAGTCAAATGGTGCTTTAACATCCACGAATAGCGCAACTAGTTTCTCTCTCTTCCGCTCCAAGTTCCTATTGACTTGAAAGTTGAGCATGTATATGGTATCTGTGGTTCCCTCTCTTTTCTTAGTCAGCGGAACTACCAGCACTGCCTTCCATTCATCCGGCCACTCTTCGCCTTTCCAGACCTCATTGCAAATCATACACATCTCTTCTTTCACCCCTTCTCCACCATATTTTAGTGCTTTGTTCTCTACGCCGTCCTCACCTGTTGCTTTGTTCCTTTTCAGCCTTGCGATTGCCTAATTCATCTCCTCCCAACTAACCCCATTTCTGCTGTCCTCATCCTCCGCTACCGTCTATCTTCCTTAACCCTTTACCCTATTCTCCACACCCCCTAGCAGTCTCTTGAAATACTCCGTCCACTCGTCCATTCCGATTTCTTCATGTATGCATTTTCTTCCACCTCTTTCAACGTCTATCACTTCCCACTCCCTCTCTTCCCTTACCGCTTCCTCAACCTCACCGTTTACCCATGTCCTGTCCTTCACAATCCTTACCCTACCTCTTTCATTCCTTTCAGCCCATGCCTTTCGCTCGATTATCCACTTTCTTTTCCTCTACAACCACGTTAGATCTCCTTCAATTCTTTTATTTCTTTCTTTTAGCCACTTCTTCTTTTCCATGACTTCGTATCTCCCCTTCTCACTACCTACTTACACTAAAAACATACAATCTTTCCCTTCCTTCTTCTCTCTTAGTTTCTCCATGCTTTCCACTGTGACTTATGCAATGATATCTTTCATCAGGTTCCTGATCTCTTCCTCTCCATTTTGACTGTTCACTTTCATGCTCTGAATTATTCTATTCTTTTCACTCTTCGCCCTTTCTTGCCCTACTATTATTCTTCCAACATTCTTCAGTTTCAAACGCAACCTTTTATTCTCCTCATGCATGCTCGCCCCACACTCTTTCGTTTCTCCATTACCCTCTACCTCTTACACCTTATGTTCATTCCTTATTTATAGTTTGCTCACTTTCTCTTCTAACGCATTCATTTTCCCTTTTCCTTTCCCCCTCATTCTCTCTCTGCCTGTTTTATGCTTTCCAATTTACTCTAAACCTTATCTTTCTTCCCTTTTCATAATTTATACCATTCTTTCCATTTCTGTCTCACTTTGCTTACCTCCTCCTTTACGTTTATCTCTTTTTTATCTCTCTCCGACATTCCTCTCTTTGTCTGTACTTCCTTAAACTCGTTGCCCCTCTCTGGGTCTTCGGCCAACTCTTCTCTTTTCGCCTTTTCATCTCCCGTTTTTTCCGTCTCACCGCTATTCGCGCTCGCCGAGTTTTGCCACTTGTGTAACAAATTACTCGATTCCGCACTGCCTTCACAGCCAGCATCGTCGCCTGCGATTTCCACTCTCTCTTCTGTACCATCCCTGTCCTCATTCGCTTCGTTGTTCACGTCTGAGCCTTCATCATCCAGCTGTTTCCTACTTATGTCAGACTTTGGACTACGCACCTCCCTTTCCTTCGCACCCCAAAAACTTACCCCCTTGTTCCACGTACTTTCTTCATATTTACACGCTTTTGTTTCTTAACCCCTCGCATAAAAACCAATTCGCAAACAATTTTCATCTTGGACTGTTTTTTTGAGCTCGTGATACATACACCTATAATATTTTCTCAAAGTTAACTTCGTAGTAACAGATGTTTCTCCAATCAAGTAATATATTTTTGAAATTCTGAGGGTCGGTTTCGTAACATTTCTTACTTCTCACATGTCACAAGAATTCAAACCTCACCGATGACATTTTTGTCATACGATGAAGTAGTTAGGACAATCACGTTGGTCGTCCTCGGGGAAAAACTTGGTAATTTTCCCCGTGAATGTATCAAATTCTACAAAAAACAGAATTACATGTTTCATGATAAAAAAATAGTTTTTCTTACAATCTATTTATTTTTGAAATTGCAATAATTATATAAAACACAGAACTCAGAATAGTTGTCAGGATGGTCGTGGAAAATATGTTATTGTCTTTCCCTCTATCGCACTCGCATAAAAGAAAGCAAGATATATTTTCTAATTAAAATTTGTAAGGATTTTTTAATTAGGAAAATTTAAACTCCAAATCTTATAATACTATCTGATACTAAATTTTCATCGTAAATTCCGTACACAATCAAATTAAATGTCATCAAATTAAGTGTCATAATTTCCAATGCGTTAAGATCGGCTACTTTTTCTTTTTTCAACTGTAAAATTTATTCCCTTTTAGCCGAATACGCAATATAGACACAAAATAGACTCTTTGATCTGACGTAAATGGCCGTTCACAACATCTAAATATTAATGGAACTTTCAATTTTGGAACTTTAGTTTGTGTACGGAATTTACAATGAAAATTTCTAACTATAGAGTCGGTCTTATTGTAATCTTCTTGCATTTAATTCTAATAGTGTTATCTTATTTCAAGTATTTCGAATAGTATTAGTAGTATTAAATAGTAGGATAATATTTCGAGTTTAAATTTTCGTAATTAAAAACTGCTTTCAAATTTCAATTAGATAATATATCTTGCTTTCTCATACACGAATGCGACAAAAGGAAAGGCAATTACACATTTTCCGCGACTATTCTGACAACTATTCTAAATTCTGCGCTTTATATAATTATTGTAATTTGAAATATAAATATAGTGGAAAGAAAACTACCTTTTCATTATGAAACCTGTGATAAATTATTGAAAATATCATAATAAATTTTGAAATTTACTTACCTGACATATTCTTATCCAAAGTATCATTGAAAAATATAATTTCATATTTATTAGATTATTAGGATTGATTTATTTTATATCTATATATTTATTGAGGTCAGTGCTCGCAACGAGGGCCTGGATCACTACCGCGCTGCGTTAAGCAGAGCTCGTCATTGATAGAGAAAAGAGAAACAACAGCTATTCTCTTAAGTCTCTATTCTCCGCCAGTGAAAGGCTCCTATGAGCGCATGCGCAGTAGTACTATCGTTGGGAGGACTAGGTGAGGTTTGAGTTTTTGTGACGTGTGAGACGTGAGAAATGAGAAGTGAGAAATAATAAGTGAGAAAAGTTACGTAATCAACCGCCTGTAATTGTAAGCTTCAAACTTGCTATAGACAACGAAGAAAGTGTTCAGGACAGTTGCGCTGTAGGTACAGTAAATTAATAAAAGATACCTGATGGAACGTAAGTTTGCATTCAGGTATCAGTTATTGCCAAGTGACTCATTTTTTACTGAATGTGAGAGAAGTCATGTTTGACATTACCTGAAAAGTCCTAATTCTGAGTTGGCCTAGCCGTTTCTTTTGCACTGGCAACTTAATAACATCGTCGTGAAACGCAAAGTAAAGGGTTGAGGTCCATGTTCGATTGATATAGCCGGTTTTTGCTAAGAGAACTTCGCCGTATATTTAAAACTGTGTATCATTGTTTAAAAGTGCAATATGGAATTAACTTTATTTTTACGTGAAGTTGGACAGAAATTTATATTGAGAGATACAGGAGGACAGGGCAACTGTCTGTGTTCATCGATGGCTGTCGCACTTAAAAAAGACAATCACATTCAAGTTCGTAGAAAAACCGTAAATCATATAACGTCGGGGGAATATTGTCCATTCCACAGTTTCTGGAGCAAACACGATTTTAAAATTATTAAACGTTTCAAATACAGCCTAAAATTACATACTACTGTAGAAAATGTTACTAGTCTGGAGTGCCGCGCAGCTTCTGAACTGTGCAAAAGATACATTAATATTGCAAAATTATTTAATAATGACTGCTATTTTATACAAGTTTTCGTGACTAGTGAAGGATCTCTTACAATCTGGCTGTTATTCACTGGTGCGCAGAACTCCAATGGACATTTTAAGCATCTCGTATCTACTAATTATGTGCATGAGAAAGCAACTCTAATTGCAAAAAGAAAGGAATCTAATAGTTGTACACAATCTGAAGGAAATTTTTTCATTCAGGACATGGAGATGCAATTCAACACCTCAATTGAAGAATGCAATCATAATGAGAAGGAGAATGAAAGTGGCGATGTAAATGCAAGAAATGAAAGAATGATTACAGAATTTCTTGAATCACGCGATTCTCCCGGGAGAATAGGACAAGTACTGAGTGATCATGAAAAAATTATGGGAGTTGGGAAATGCTTCGAAAGTAAAAAGGCTGTTAGTAGACGAACCAAAGATCTTGAAAATTTTGTGGAACGAATAGCACAATGTTTAGATATTTCCGAGAGCACTGTTAAACGCATTACACGAGAAGCTGCAAGCGTAGGATTTGTGAATCCTTCAGGGGTTGGTAAAGGAGTCATTCTTTCGCACGTAGGTTTCGACTTGTCATTTTTTCTAACTGTATTTTGGTAGGCAGAAGATCCTCAAATATACCAAATAGTCTGTAAATTCAGTTAGATAAATATAATTTTTTAACACACAACTGAGTATTTTACAAATTCACCGCATCCACATTTTTTATTTTCTAGAGACATTACACTTTCTTGTAGTGAATTTTTATCAGCAGAAGGTATTCAAATGTATCAGAAAAAATCTCGTGTCATTTTTGAAGTGTTGTTTAATTTTTCAATGTGGGTCTGTTAATCAGGAATTATCTTTCGTGGAGCAGCCTCATGCAAAAATCGTTCAAGATTTCAGTAGTTCATTTCATTTTGTAGCAAAGGACGGAAAATCAGAGTTGAATTCCTTTATTTGTTTAAAAAATGAATACATATACGCCTTTTGTTCAAATTGTTAACCCTATTTTTTGGGAAAACAATAAATTATCACGAAAATCATTTATATAAGAAATAACTTTTTAAATCAAATTTGTACGGAAATTGTCCAAAATCCTGCGGGAAATGTACGGGAATTTTACCGTAGGTTTCTGGTGGACACCCTGTTATCTGTTTTATGAACTTAAGGGTGTTGCATAATCGAACTTGGAATTTTTTGTTTGAAGGATACGGCACTAGTCCCATATAATAATTCGCGCAGAGTCTGTTAGAATGAAATAAAGAAGACTCACCTAATAACCGGGATTGTATGGAGTCCTCAGCTTGATATATCTTGCAATGACACTTTCTCATGCCGGAGAAAGAAATATTTTGGGTGAAAATATTCATTTTTGAGAACGAAGAAATCATCTGAGAGGAGACGGATGTCAAGAAAGAGAGGCCGGAAAGCGGAAGCGTTATAGAGTCACATCTGCGAACTTATTTTTTTACGCAGAACTCTCTCACTGACGAAGTATTCACGGGTGTAACCTTGCATTCTAAAACTCCGGACTTTATGAATAAAACGAGGATTTTGCGATTTATTGGAGTAAACAAAGTAATCAGCTGTTCAAAATTTAGAAGTCCCAACGCGAAGAAAGAGAGAGAACGTATATGACTTGTGGACGTGGTAATTTTATAGTCGCCAGCGACTCTCACATGCAGCTCAATTTTGTGTACTACTAATCGCTCCGAGTTACCTGTCGGCAAGGTAGTTTTATAATGATATTATTCTAATATTCTAAAATTGAGTTCTTTGCCAATTCATTCTAAAATTATAGATTAATCGGTTCAGCGAATAATACATTTTTGAAGTTACCAAATTTACCAAATTTGAGAATCTAAAATTCCAAAACTGAGTTGTTTGCAAATTCGTTTATAAATATCAAATTTATCCAGTACCAAAAATGAATGTTAAAATTACCTACATTATCCAATTTAAAATTCCCAAATTGGATTCTTTGAAAATTCATTTCGGAATTATAGATCTATTATTTCGCCAAAAAGTAAATTTCAGCCTTGAAATTCAAAAATTTGGTTCTTTCTAAATTCATCTCAAAATTATATATTTATCAGTTCGCCAAATAATAGATTGTTGAAGTTACCAAACTTTCGAAATTCGAAATTCCGAAATTGTTTGCAAATTTTCTTACAAATCTTTCATTTATCCAGTGATTTTACATTCATAGACGAATTTGCAAACACCTCAGTTATGGAATTTTTTATTTCTCAATTTCGTAAATTTGGTAACTTCAAAAATGTATGATTTGCTGAACTCTCAAATCTATAATTTCGAAATAAATTGACAAAGAGCCCAATTTCGGAATATTTTAATTTTAAATTTGGACAGTGGGTAACTTTGAAATTTGTCTTCTGTCGCTGAATAAATCTAAAATTTATAAACAAATTTGCAAAAAGTTTTGGAATTTCAAATTTTGTAAATTTTGCAACTTCAACAATTTATTATTTGGCGAATTGATAAATGTATGATTTCGAAATATATTTATATAGGACCAACTTTTGGTATTCCGAAGTTGGAATTTATGTTTTGGCGAATTGATAACCCTATAATTAAGAAACAAGTTTTCAAAGAATCGGTAGGCAACCATTTCCGATAACAGACCTTTAAATATTAAGAGAGAGAAAGAGAGAGAGAAAGACTAGCGGAAATACCCCTATCGCGGGAAAGGAAGGAACTATCTTGGCCCTGATGTGGACATACCTACGCACGTAACTATGGCCATGTCAGGATAAGAAAGATAAGTTTTTCTCTCTCCCTCTTTTTCACTCCCACGGTTGATCATCCGCTCTGGTCAGTGACCACCTTGACTGGCCTGCGCGCCATTACGCTTTAGGCTACTGTCCCTCTCGCACTCGGAGTTGGTCATCCGCTCTGCTTGCGAACCCGCTGTACATTGAATCTGCTAAAATAAAATACTGACTATACCTACATAACCTTTGTGTCTTTACTTTCATTTCCTCATCCCTCCATTTAACGAGATTGCTGGCATACCAGTCACTCGTTCCACTGAGTTTGTTGGCATACCGGCTGCACTCGGCTGGATCCGAAACCTCCACCCCACGCTGCAACGCAATCCATCAATCGATCTCTCTCTCTCTCTTCCTCACGGATATGGAAGGCCTCCAGGCTTGGAAGAATATGATAAAAACCAAAAACTGCAACCGGGCTTATTTGACCCCCCCAACGAGCAGGCAAGAGCCACCCAAAAGTATGGCCAGGTTAGACAAATACTTAATGAAACGCGAAGCCGTTATACTCCAGGTACAGGCCGCATGCATCATGGGGACACATAAATACTCTCTCTCTCTCTCTCTAATCCATAATTCCCTAGCATGCCTAGTGAGACTCCGTCTCCCTCTTCCCTGTTAGAATTCCCAGATTAACTTCCCTCATCGCTTCTTCTCCTTCTACAGGTATCCTACGAGATAGTTCCCCTGGATACCCAGATTATCTCCTTACCGCTACCAACAATAACCACCCGAAAAGCAAAGAGCACATCAATTGACGGCCTAATTCGTGGGGCTTGAAATGTAAGTTTTCCTGTGATTGATATCACAAGCTTGCGACCCTGAAAGAACTAGCAGGCAAAATGAAGAGATATGGTTCCACATTTCCCCGGAAGGAAACAATTCGTGAAAAAAACCATATCGACACACAACCATCCACTCCCCACTTCCGAAAGTGGTCAAGAAAATCCAGTGACGTCTATAGGGACCCCAAAAAATCTACCCTTGGATTTACTGAATCATGGAGCTTCAAGCTCAAGTATCGTCCACATCCCCGTTCTGAACACAACACAGAACCCCCCGTAAACAACTCTCCTTCTTACCTGCCCCACTCCCAGCTTCCTACCAAATTCTCTGTTAACAAATACAAGAGCACTGTCTTTTCCCACCTACTCCCTAGGGGAATCAATAGCATCAGGGTTTAGACAACCCAACCTTCAGGTGAACCCAGCACCAAACATGGCAGTACCTCACCCCGCCAACCAGGAGAAACTTCGATTCCACTACTGTCCGGGGCACCATTTTTAATTGGGACTGCCCGGTATTGGCCAAACAACCGTCGGAAAGCCGGAAGAGGGCGACGGAGCATCAACGAAATCCAGGAAGCTGGAGAGAACTTGCGGATCTCCAACGACCCGCAGACAGCAACCCCACCCCTACCAACCAATAATAACCGCCGCCCGCACCACAAAAAAAATCTACCTCACCTCTGGACTTACGTCGAAGGGAGGAAACTAGAAGCCCTGGCAGACTCCGGCTCATCCGAAAATGTCATGAAAACCATGTTCCTTACCCCCAAACAAATCCGCAGGTTTCGACTAGTCCGCCCAAGCCTGACCTGACTGCAGAAGGGGCCACCCTCTAACTTCGAGAAATATTCGACCTTAACGTCGAAATAAACTACTGGTCCTACCCTAAGTCCTTTTTTGTCGCAGATAATTTGGGCGAACAACTAATCCTGGGTAGAACCAGCCACAACAACATCATGTTGTTCACGCGCACCAAGCTGCTTGTCTTTATATCGGTGAGCACAAAAGACAACGCGTGTTCACTATCCCCGGCACACCTAGAGTTGCCAAAAACAAGCCTAGCCTATCACTAGAAGAACTGAACAGCGATTTTCGAGGCCCGACAGCCACCACTTTTCGAGAATTAGCGCAACACCATGCACACATATTTCATCGCGGAGGGTACTTGCGTAAAGCCCTAACCCCAAGCCACGAGATTCATCTAAAGCATAAACAGCCATTTCGGGACGCCTAGCGAAATTTTTCAGCTGCCAAGGTGAAGGTTATGGAAGAGCAGAATCCAAAAATGTTGGCTGATCGAGTTGTCGAGCCTACTAGCTCGCCGTACAGTTCACAACCATCCATCCAAACCAAGAAAGATGGAAGTCAGCGCTTCTGTGTCGACTATCGACGCCTGGACGATCTCGCCATCGATGCAGCACAGCCTCTTCCTGTGATTCACGAAACGCTGAAAGACTTAGAACAAGCCAGGATCTTTTTAACAATCGATTTGAAAAGCAGTTATTGGCAAATCCCCCTGCATCCCATATCTGGGAAGGACACTGCGTTTGTCACCCCTGGAGGGGGACAATACCAATTTAGAATCCTGCCTTTTGGATTTAAGAACGCCCAATCTACGTTCCAAAATATCATGAAAGAAGTCCTGGGAACGTATTGGCGCAAGTTCGTCATTGCTTACCTTGACCTCCGAAGGGAATCAAGCTACGCCCGAAAGCATACGATCGATCAAAGAAGTGAACCCGCCACGGACTCGCAAAGAACTCCGTAGCTTCCTAGGGACTTGTAACTGGATTCGCGAATACTTACTAAATTTCGCAATGACAGCAACGCCCCTTACGGACTTACTATGCACCTCAAAGGCTCAAATGGAACATAGCCGCCCGAAACGTATTTGAAAAGGTGCACACCCTGGTGGCCAAACCCATTAAACTCAGCAGGCCCAACCCTGCGCTGCCATTTATTTTACAAACCGACACCAGCGCCTGGGAATGGGCGCCGTACTGTACCAAGAGGGGGAAACCCAAAAAAGGTACATCATTTCGTACGCGAGCGCAAAATTTAATCCGTCTGAGGCCCGTTACCATTGTAACGTACAGGAGTGTTTAGGCGTCATTTGGGGAACTAGGCATTACTGTCCATACCTGGAAGATAGCCATTTCACTTTTCGCACAGAGAGTACTGCTTTCACCTGTCTCAACCGACACCTGGTGAGCCAGATCTGGACTGTATGCTGCCACCAAGTAGAAAAAAGGACCATTCTCTTTTAGAAATCACCCATTCCGTAATTAACGTCATTAGAGTATTGAATGACGTTAGAGGGGCTCAGCAGCTCGAACATACAATTAGTCGGGAGGTCGAACGTTGGCATGAGCTTGTCAACCAATCACAACGCACCGTTTGCGAAGAACGATATGTATAGGATCACAAACTGGAGCAATCCAAGACCACTACTATTAGCCTGAGATGCAGCGCAGCGTGAGAAGCTACGTCAGCAGCTGCCATCTTCGCAGGTGCTGCAAACCCATGCACACAGCCAGACAGGATGCAGTGAGACCACGTGCCGCCAACGTTGCAACTGAAAAAGCCTTCATTTGGTTGTCACCGACCTGTTTACCTGGTGGGTCGAGGCATTTCCCATTGCGTCTTCAAAAGCACCCACAATCACCGCCCTACTTGAGAGAAGTTTCTTCCCGCTGAGGATACCCCAGACAGTTACTGAGTGACAACGGCAAGCAGTTTGCGAGTCGCCATTGGCTCGCCGCTTGCCAGCGCTCAGATTGCGAGCTCTGGACTACACTAATCTACCATCCCAGAGCAAATCCCACCGAACAGAGGATTCAAGAAATAAAGAATGGGATTCGCTTAAGGATAGACGCTGGAAACCACAGACCTTGGGACAGGAAGATACCAGAAATCCTATTTGGCATACGCCGTCGTCAAAACGCTGCCACCGGCCAAACTCCTAGCCATCTACTGTTAGGATGGACGATCCACCGGCCCACCGATATGCGATTTAACCAAGATGGCCGCCAGCCAATAACAAAATCGAGTAGAAAGAGAAAACCGAGCGCGTCATAATTAAGCCACCTACCAGACAAAGTATGCAACTAACCCTCTGTTTCGTCATTATCAACCTGGGGAAAAGGTGTATACGGAAGGCCACTTTCAATCTAAGAAATTCGATCACTTCAATGCCGGTTTTGCCCCACATCAAACAGGCCCACATGTGATCAAATCAAAAGCTGCAGGAAATGTGTATTGTGTCAATTAAAATGGTACCGACGTAAAAATACACGGAACGAAAATTTTCCCTTGTCCAATCATCCTGGAACCGACAGCCGACGTGGAACAACAGCCACTAAACAAAGCTGCAGCTAGTGATGGTGGACAACCACGCTCAGTATCATCCTCAGAAGAAAAAGAAGAAGAAGATGAAATCGCTTGACCTTTCAGCCGGAAAGGGACAGCAAGCAGCAACTCGTGCAGGGATAGGCACCGCTGACCTTGAAGAGCCCCAACCAAGCACCTCACGGAGATCGGCCCATCCGTCTCGTGAAGCGGCGGCTAGTGATGGTGAACAACCACGCTCAGCACCATCTTCGGATGGGAAAGGAGAGGAAAATGGTAAAACCTTGGATGAGGAGTCCCATGGAAATGAAGATCGTAACGCCAGGGCGCTACGTATTACGTGCGACACAATCTCGCTCCTACCGAGATGCGCGACGGTATACACCTCAGCGGAGGCGTAAATTAGATTAAGTTTCTGTAAGTTCCTGTAGTGAGCTTAGTTCTATCTTTTTCTTTTCAATTCTTCTTTTTTGGAATAAATCTTCGTAACTTTCAATTTCTCGAGTATAGCCTTAAGTTAGCCTTAAGTATCAGTTGTCAACGAATGAGTAAACGTCTATCCGGGAGGGGTGGGTTTGTTATACGCGATTCGCATAAAGCGAGACTCTTTGAATATTAAATGTAAAAACCTTCTCGTAGACGACGTTTTCTCATTCGGCAGGCAACCATTTCAGATATCAGACCTTCAAATATCAAGCGAAAGAAAGAGAAAGAGAAAAGACTAGCCGCAACACACCTATCACGGAAAAGGAAGAAACTCTCTTTGCCCTAGTGTGGACATACCTACTCACGTAAGTATGGCAATGTCAGGATAAGGAAGATACGTTTTTTCTCACGCCGGTGGAGTGGCAGAACCGAGTGTAGATGAGAGCCGCGAGTGTAGCGCTCACAAAGCTCGAACGCGCGCATCTCCCTCCATTCGCTCCTTCCCACTCCAGTCAGCTTCTTGCGACTCTCGCGAGGGGAGAAGAAGATAAAAAGGTGGGCTCGCGACAAGAACGGCCAGAACGATCAGGGTTGGTTAACCGTTCTGATCTAAAAGACTAACGGTCGGTCAACTGCTGTTAGCTCATACTACCTCCCCGAGTTGGTTATCCGCTTGGGCTACGAACCACTAGGAATACCAAACGCTACTTCGTTTTTACTCCCAGGTTTGGTCATCCGCTCTGGTCAGTGAACACCTTGATCGGCCTGCGCGCCCCCACGTCTTGCTTTACTATCTCTTTCTCACTCCCAAAGTTGATCATCTGCTCTGATCAGTGACCACCTCCATTGGCCTGCGCGCCATTACGCTTTACGCTACTGTTTCTTTCGCATTCAGGGCTGGTCATCCGCTCTGCTTGCGAACCCGCTGTACATCGAATCTGAAAAAATAAAATACTGACTATACCTACATAACCCTTGTGTCTTTACTTTCATGTCCTCCTTCCTCCATTCAACGAGACTACTGGCATAGCAGTCACTCGTTCCGCTGAGGCGGTTGACATACCAGATGCACTCGGCTGAATCCGGAACCTCCACCCCACGCTTTCCTCTTGTATTTCATTCATTATCAATTATTATTATATAAGTTTTCCTTTCCTCCTTCTAACGAGACTACTGGCGACTTTTTGGGCAACAAATATTGAGCTCGTTGTTTTGCAGAACTGATTTTCGAATGTTTCAACTTTCTAAATAAATACCCAGAACGAAAGTGAGGAAATATGTAGTACCTATTACCATTTATCTCTTTAGACATATAAAAATTTTTAAAGTGGGGTTTTTGAGAAAATCCATTTTAAAGAATTTCAGAAAAACTGATTACACTTGAAGCTAACAAGTTTAAGAAAAACTTGTAGAAGTTCCATCAAGAAATTTTCTCTTTTAAAGATTATTTCAGGAAATAAGATCGTGGTTGTGATAGAAAATTGAGGTTGGGTTCGTGATTGGTGGGTTTTTTCGTAAGAGGGAAGGTGCGGTGAAAGAGTGTGTGGGAGGGGGTTTGTTAGGCTAAGACGGAAGAAGGGTGATACGTTTGGGGTAAAATGAAAAGGGGTAGTAAAATAAAAAGAGGAGGAGGGTTAGAAGAGTTGGCAGAGAAAATAGCAGAGTGGCAAAATTTCTAGGGCCATACGCGAATTGAATGGAAGAATAAGCATCGCAAGTATCGGTAGAGAGAGCGGTTGATGAGAGCGAAGCTGTACAAAAATAAGAGGGAAGGGACTTGAACGAGTACAGGTAAAGAATGTAGGGGGTATTGTATAGAAGGTATGCGGGGTAGAAAGAGAAATAGAAAGAAGAGAAAGAGGGAAAGGAGAAACAACCTGACTATTATAGGGTGAGAGTAGAGGAGGGAAAGGAAAGAGAAAATGCGCTCGACTTGTTTGAAAAAGACCTTTAAGTGAAAGGTGAAGTAAAGAATGTAAAAAGGCAAGGAATAAAGGGTAAAGAAATCCTGATGGTAGAAGTGGTCTTGAGGGAAGTAAAATAAGAGGTAATGAAGGAAAAAAGTAAATTGGGTGAAAGAAAATTTTACATTGATCATGATCTAAAATACAAGGATAGGAAAATTCAGCGTAAAATGAGAGAAATAGCTAGAAAAGAGAGTTCCAATTGGAAGGTTTTGAGGGTAGAATAAGAACACGGTCAAAAAAGGCAAGTGGTAGCAATAAGAATAAAAATAAGAGAAAAAACAGGAGAAAACCCCAGAAAAAATTTTAAAAATATATTCTGGAAATATAAATAAAATTTTAGGGTGGTAGGTCGAACGGAAACGTGAGTAGTAGAAAAGGATTGGAAAAGAATAAAAAGTATATTGCCGAAGGGATTCAAGTGGGAGTTACAA
The DNA here is from genome assembly GCA_032362435.1 of Melikaiella ostensackeni. Taxonomy (NCBI): domain Eukaryota; kingdom Metazoa; phylum Arthropoda; class Insecta; order Hymenoptera; family Cynipidae; genus Melikaiella; species Melikaiella ostensackeni. The sequence continues at coordinate 27,876,243 of JAUMHM010000049.1, forward strand.
GAGGTCAAAAAGGAAAGTATAGAGCTAGTAGGGGAATAACCACAGTAGTGAAAGTGACGCTAAAAGAAAAGTAAATAGAAACAGGGTGTGAGAGGGCACAGCTGTTGGAGTTCCCAATTCTCCCTTCCTTAATCCCTCTTCAATGACGTATGCATATGCGTCAGCGCCCAGAATCATATCCAATATACCTCCTTGATGAACGAAGGGGTCTGCCGAATTCAACCCTTTTAAATGATGCCAATTCTCAATGACGAGACCATCAGAAGGAATATAAGATGTGAGCCTAGACATAACCACGGCTTTGACTAAAAACTTGATTTCAGGATTGATACGAGAGCATACCTTTATGGTGACAATACCTTTCGTGTGTCTGGATTATTGACTTCCAACGCCCAAAACAGTGATGACTGCTGATTGACGTGGTAGCCTTAGTCGTTTTACCCGGGATTCTGATATAAAAGAAGCCTGAGCTCCTTGGTCGAGTAGAACTCTGGCAAGATGATGTCCTTCATCTACTCCTTTAGTATTGACGAGAGCTGAGGCCAGAAGCACCGTCCCGCTTAGTCACATAGTAGATTGTGATAAATGTGACATGTCTCCAGCTGCAGAGTTTTCAGCCAAATTTACGCACACGTTACGAAAGAGGGTTCGTGAGTAATTAACACTGTTTAAATCAAACAAAACGTCCGTTTATTGTACCTTTAGTCACTGACCAAAGGTACCTAGAAAGATACATTCACTATTCGGAACACTTTTAAACAATTCCAGGCAAAAACTGCCAAAATTCAAATTTGAACATAGAACACTATGAGCGCAATAACAGATATGGTAACCCGAGGCGTGAGTGGAACGGTACTGAGCCTCCCTTCGTCCGACCTAAGTACACTTGTCTAGTGGACGTTCAGGTGGACGAAAAGAGATCCAGGGCCGTGCACCAGCTCAGTGTCACCCGCGACCACGTAAGTAAGGGAGTTTCTTGTTGAAATCTTAAACAGAAGGAAAAACAAAGAAATAGAAAAGGAAATCATTAGTATTACAACGGAGGGGAAAGCGTGGAAATTTATCAATAAAATGAGATAGAAAAAAAGGAGCACAAAGAAATTTTTCTAGGGCAAGATAAAGAGGATATAAGGAATTGGAAAAGGTAGTAATAGAGGGCGATGAGAAGAAATAGAGCTAGTGGACGAGGGCTTGCTATTGCCAATATATTAAAAGGGAGAAAAAAGGGGGAAGTAGAAAATTACTTCATTACATGTAGTGGAGAAGGAATTGAGCAGAAAGGATAAAAAGTATCTGCTTTCTTTGTGGATTGAAGGGCAGCATTCTCATCGGTAAATAGAAATAAGCTTTGGGAGGTAATGGCGAAAACAGGACTAAGAAGAAGCTTAATAGAAAGAGATAGAGAAATATATATGGAAACTTAGGATAGAGTAAAAGTCGGGAAAGAAATGTCAAAGGAGATTTGGACAGAAAGAGTGTTGAGACAAGGGTGCCGCTGAACCCACTGCTCCTTGCAGTATTCATTTCGAATATGGAAGAGGAATTTAAGAGGGGCATAGTAAGAGAATTGGTCGTAGGGGGAAATAGGTTTTGGTCCCGGGCATATGCAAATGATACAGTATTTTTAGCAAGGGAGAAAGACGTGCTGTAAAGAGTAGAGGCAGTGAAGAGAAGTAAAGGTTGAAGGAGTAAAGGACTTTGTACATTTAGGATTTTTGTTCAGAAAGAATGGAAACACCAGAGAGCCTGTTGAGGAAAGAGTAAAAAGAGCTGCGGTGGTAATGAGAAAGTATCAGAGAGCAATTATTCAAAGATGATTTTGAAAACAGAATGAGAATGTAAGAATATGAAGTACTACTGGCAAGTACACTATGGGCCAGGAACCAGAAAAAGTGGACAAAAGTCAAGACCTTTCTAACCTCTTGGAAAGAAATTATGAGTTGCCTCATATAGGGTTTTCGGGTTCACTGATTCCGAATTTGATGTCCAAGATTACAAATTCAAGATGGCGGACCCAATATGGCAGCCAAAGTTTCAAAATTTTTACATACTTATATGAAATTTGGTATAATTGTTATATCCGAAATTTTTTTTAATTTTATCGTAACGCCTGACGAGAGGCTACCCAACCTTTTTCGAGATTAACAAGTGATAATTACTCATTTATAAACAGGAGCACTGAGTGGATTCACTCAATCGTGTGTCTACTCATAATAATTACACTACTGACGATAGAGCAGAAAGTACAACCTTACAAGAAGTGAATTACCATGGGTAGATAAAGACTCAGTTAATGCCGATAATTTAATGGAAGAAACGTTGACCGATGTAAGATAACTAATTAATATCGTTCTGTCAATATGTGTGATCATAAACTAAATATATCAAATACTGATCACTCTGAGACAAGTAATATCAAATACATATCTGATAAGCATACATGCATCTCAATATCTTCAATGTTTTCTAGTTAATACCATTCACATGGATCTGTAAGCAACGCAGTAAACAAGTGATGATTGCTTGTATAGTCAGACGTGCTGTAACTAAAAGCGTCTGACAAGATACGATAACTGTAGTTCTAAGTTAGTTATAGTTCTATTATTATTTTATTTATTATTATAACACTAAGCCAAATCCCTTTCGGTTAAGCGTAGCTCTTTCGGTTCTAGCCTCGTTATACTACCGGGGATCAAGGACTTTATATATTATGGGTTGTAGAGGGAATAAAGTGAGAAAAATCTGCAATTTCAGTAGAAGATATCTTATTTAATTGAACGTGTTGATCGTTTCACACAACTGGGCAGACCGCTTTGCAGAACGATTTGAGTAGTTGAACCCAGCGCGACAAGACCAGTAGATGGTGGGTCAATCGCAAGCTTTGAGAAGGAAGATTAAAGGCGCTAAAATCTCAATTTTAACACTCCCACCTTTTGAATGTTTCGGGATTCCCTCGACCAGACCTGAAGTAGTACAAAGAAATTTGAATCTGTCTTACGGCAACGTCTTCGTGAGAATATCTGCACGCTGCAGAGATGCTGGAACATATTTAACGGAAATTTCATTTTTCTCGAATTTTGTTCTGAGAGAATGATACCGGACGTCGATATGCTTGGTGCGTTTGTGATATGCAGGATTTTTAACCAAGCGAATCGCACTTTGATTGTCGATAAAAAGTACAGTTGCACTTCCACACTGACATCCGAGTCATTTAGCAAGCTTCTGAGCCAGAGGGCTTCCTTGGCTGCCGCAACATATTCAGCAATATTAGGCAATATCAGGACGTGCTACTATGGCTAGAAAAATGAGTCAGCCGACTGCTTCACGGAAAGATGCATTCTTGCACTCTCTCTTCTTATCCTCCACTGGACATAGGTTGACATTGGGATCAGCAGGGACGCACATAGAATTCGTATAATTCTTCCTGAATTTTTCAAGCACTCGAGTAACGTATGCTGTCTGGTGTAGAAACATAGAACTATTCACACGGTCACGCTCAATGTGTAACCCTATAAATACACACGCATCGCCGAAATTGATCTCAAAGTTTTCTTTCATTGATTCTATAATTGGATTAAGAACTCTACGAGATTTGGCTACGATTAATTCATCGTCAACATATAATGCTAGATAAACTGGAGAACCATCGACAAATCCGCTGAAAATATATTTGTCGGCATCGCTTCCAAACAAATTAAATTTTTTGAGAAAATTACAAAACTTACGGTTTCAGCATCTGGGAGGTTGTTTAAGACCATGCAAGGCTCTTTTGAGTTCACAAACAAACTCATTATTCGAACCTTGTATCTGCAAACCCTCAGGAATCTGCATGTGAATTTCCTCGTTCAGTTCGCCGTACAGGAACGCAGTTCGCACATCAAACTGTACGAGTTTAAGATCTTCTTGCGTCACCATCACTAACAGGACTCCGAGTGAGTCAGACCTCACAACAGAAGCAAACGTCTCGTTGTAGTCCACGCCTTCGCGTTGCTGGAATCCTCTGGCACACAGCCGGGCCTTGAAACGGTTTACTTCTACATTTTCGTCCTGATGGACCTTGAAAACCCATAGGCTTGAAATGGGCTTTCTCTCTCTGGATTTGGAAATTATCTTCCACGTTTGTGGTGTGATCGAGTTCATCTCGAATGGCGTCACGCCACTTCTCAGAATTCGGTCCTGTGAAAGCTTCCTGAAACATATTAGGTACCTCAGAATGTACAAAATTTGCTTGGTACCTGCCAGGAGGTCGAATTAATTGTCTGTCTCTGAGAAGTCTGGCTTCGTTTGGAGGTTCATCAGACAGAGCCTGGCGTTCATTTTCATCAAATCCTCTCTTCTTGCATCATCCTGATGTGGTTCTCGGTATTCCGGTTCTCTTGGAAGTTTCAGTTCCTGGTGAGCCAATCCGTCCGGAGAAGATTCCCGTAATTGTGACAACTCGTCGAAAACAACGTCTCTTGACACAGTGACCTGCTTAGTTTCAAGGTTGTGAAGTCGATAGTTTGATGAGTCTTTCTCGTATCCTACGAGTAGAACTTTTGTCGATTTGGCATCGAGCCTCTTCCTGAAATTTTTGTCCACATGGACAAAAGCTCTTGAACCAAAGACCCTGAGATGAGAGAGGTTAGGTTTTCTTCCAGTCCATAACTCATATGGGGTTCCCTCGGAACTTCCAGTACTTTCAGTACGATTCTGGCTACCATCCTTTCGTATGCCTTGAATCTTTCAGTGACATCGGACTTGTGCCTTGAGAAGTGGACATGTACAAAGCCCGATGCATCGTCCTTGAAGGCAACATAATACCTTGCACCTCCAAGGGATTCCACTGACATAGGACCACACACATTGGAGTGCACATATTCTACGGGTTTTGTGGACCTGTTGATAGGCTTCTTGAAGGAAAGTTTGTGACATTTACCAAGTTGGCAAGGTTCGCAGAAAAAGCCTTCCTTCGTTGACAGCTTCAGTCCTTTGACTCAGCCGCTTTCGATCATCTCACGAACTGCCCGCTTGTCAACATGTTCTAAGCGCTCATGCCATCTTTGCAGGCTGCTGGTTAACACGTTGACTTCTGAACTTATTTGTGAGGACTTGGAGTTGAAGAACATCTTGTAGATCTCGTTGTGCACCTTGAATTCTAGAGCTGTGACCTTGTTGTCTCGCGTAAGCATAACCTGACGACCACGAAACAGAACATCGAAACTATTTGATATACAGACACCGATCAAGAATAAATTTTTGCGTAATGCCGGCACGTAAAGCACTTTCTCGATTCGCGACATGCGCCACTCACCATTGATCAATTATTTAATTATGATCGTTCCCAAACCTTTGATTCCACAAGTCCCATCATCATCAAGAACGATAGATTCGCCCTAACTTGGATGGAACTCACTAAACCACTCATGTCGACAGGTGATGTGTCTGGATGCCCGACTGTCAGCAAGCCAAGCATCCTTCATGTCAGAATTCAGCAGCCGCGCGATCTGCTCACGTGTCGGGATTTTGTCCCTTCCTTGAGACGATGACTCACAGCTGTTACTGGAAGACGTTGCGATAAAGGCCCAATCTTTCGTTTCGCTGCTGCCGTGGTCGGATTTGTTGTCTCGTTTCTTCTTTCGGCACTCTCGGGCGTAGTGTCCTTTATTCTTGCAGTAATAACACTCGCCGTTTCTGCTTCGCTTCCTCGATGAGTCACTTTTCGGTTCTGACTTCGTAGATTTTCGGATGTTATCGAGACTCATGGCAGAAACGGCGGTTGTCTCTTCCTCGTTTGTCGTTAGACGACTCTCTTCCTTCATGAGCCTTTCTTCTAGGATTTCTAGCGTCTGGTTGTCTGTAGCTATGCTATCCCAGGCTGTTTGCAAAGCGTTGTACTTCGATGGAAGGCTGACTAGAGTTTTCGCCATTATGGCCACGTTTGAGATATTTTCTCCAACATCTATGAGTCGCGCCGCCATGTTTCGAACCTTCGCCACATATTGAACTACAGAGTCGATTGGGCTCATTCTGTATTCATGAAAACGCTGCGTAAGGAGTAATTTCTTAGCAGGCGATTTTTGCTCATGAATGCTACTCAGTTTAATCCACATCTCCCTGGCTGTAGTGCATGTAAGCAGACACTCGAGCTGAGAGGCTGCCAGAGTCGACGAAATCAGTAACATAGCTCTCGGATTATCCTTTACAAGGGCTTTACCTTTGACTGATGCCGGGTTAGTGGATTGCTGCCTTGAGCTATCCACGATGTTTGAGATTCCATGAAGCAAGAACAATGAGTTCACTTGGAACTTCCAAGATTGAAAGTTTGTCCCGTTAAACTTCGTTAAGTGTCTTGCGAAGATTTGTTTTTCGCCATTTTCACTCTCGTGGAAACTGCGCACACGCGAAAAAAGGACTGATCGACGATAACAATTTCACTGAATAACTTCGCGTTTCGCGGATTCAACTTACAGCCTTTAAACACTTATAAAGCTGGGTGCTGGGCCCATAACCTGTGGAGGTAAGAAAGTGAGAGAAGGCTGCAATTTCAGTAAAAGATATTTTATTCAATTGTACATGCTGATCATTCTACACAACTGGGCAGACCGCTCTGCAGAACGACTTGAGTAGTTAAACCCAGCGCGACAAGACCAGTAGATTGTGGATCGATCGCAAGCCTCGAGAAGGACGACTAAAGGCGCTGAAATCTAAATCTTGAGGTGGGTAAGTAAGGGATGTGTAGGAAAAGGGATAGGTTTTAGATCAATCTAGAAGTCGCGTGTTGTTCATTCAAACGACACACTCATCCCACAACACCACTTCGACACGAGGCGCTAATCAATCTCTCTAGCGATCACCACAGGTGAAGAGCTTCGCAAAGCCATTATACTAATCCACTAGAAAAATCTCTTCACGTGGGCCCAATAGTATCCAAAATTTTTCGTTCCAAGCATCACTCTTCTTCTTATGAACAATTGTTCTCCATACATCACTATCCTTACATACATCTTTTGTTTCCGTAACATTCATACATCGTTTCATCCACGCTCTTGAGTTTCTACGACTTCTAATATTCCTTCGATTTAGAGTCTTATTCACACCTTTCAACCATTCTTTCTTCGATCTTCCTCTGGGTACGCTACAACTCACTTTACCTAAATATACTTGATTCGTTAAACGTCCTTCACTCATTCTCTCAATATGACCGAACGATCTCAGCAAATTTCTTTTACTCTTGTCAAACAATGTTTCTTCTACACCACATTCTTTGAGAACACGCTCATAACTGAGTTTGTCCATTAGCGTTTTAGTGCAAATATTCCGCGGAAACTGCATGCCAACCGCGTTTACTTTGCTCCTATCATTTTCTTGATAAGTCCAGGTCTCGCTACCATACAACACTGTGTGTGCAAGCACAGAGTTATATATTGCAATTTCAGCTTTACTCGTTACATTTCTACTCCCAGTAATAGCTTGTACACTGCCGATAATCATCTGCTGTATCAATCTTATCATCTGCAAACGCCTGTCCACGTACTTTCACTGTCCCAAGATCAACACCTTCTTCGTCTGAGAGAGCCATTCTTAGACATTTGTCCATGTGTATATGGAATATCCAGGAGGACATCACGTAGTTTTTTCTAACGCCCTACTTAATATCAAACCAATCGCTCAGTTGTCCATTCACTCTTACACTCGCTTCACTACCATTATATATTGTTTTTAATGCTCTTAGAAACCAACCATTCATTCCATACCCTTTCGGGACTACCCAAAGTTGAGATCTATCCACCTTTCGAAAGCTTCTTTCAGATCAACAAATGCACGGTAAGGTTTTTTGTTTACTCTCAAACTTTTTCCTATGATCTGCCTCAAGCTAAATATCTGATCCGCACATGATCTCCCTGGCACAAATTAACATCGAACTTGACAGATCCTTTCCTTAGTTATTTCCATAACCTTCTCAATAAGCATTTTGGTAAAAATTTTGCCCACGTTACATAGTAGGCTATTCGCTCTATAATCAGTATAGTCGCCTTTATCACCCTTCCCCTTGTAGACTGGGACGATAATCGCCTTACTCCAATTATTTGGAACTTCATGATGCACAGCACAAGTATTCATAAATTCGTCCAGCCACACAAATAAATATCCGCTACTGCTCTCAAGCATTTCAGCGGTGATACCATCCGTACCAGCAGCCCTACCATTCTTTAGCTTTTTAATTACAGATAGAATGTCGTCGATATTGATTTCTCTTCCGCTACCTACAACGAGATTGTCTAACGTATTCTCTCTAATATGAGGGTTGTTATGATCCATACTTTGACTTCCATACGATTTCTTGAAAATATCTCTCATATAGTCTTTCACTTTGTCCGAATCCCATACCATTTCACCATCAGCATTTTTAATGCCCCCCACCTCGGTGCTAGAACTTTCTTTCCTTATCTTCTTAACCTATTTCCAAAATAATTTTTTATTTCCTTCAAAGGCATTTTGGATTTTTTTATCTTCTTCCGCTTTGATTTTATCCTTGCTTTCTTTGACTAATGTCTTGGCTTTTCTGTTTTTATCCCTACAATCATTTTCTAATCTAGTCCTGTCTTCATCGCTAAAACCTTTACTATTTAACATTCTCAGGTACGCTTGCTTTTTCTCGTTGACAGCCACGCGGATTTCATCATTCCACGAAACATCTCCAGCCTTTCTTCCTACAGCCGCAGTACCGCACACTTCAGATGCACTCTTGAAGATACTATCCCGTAGTATTATCCATGCACCCTCTACATTTTTATTGTTCAATTCAGTATTCCAGTCTTCTTCATGATATTCTACGTATTTATTCAGCTTTTCACGATATACCAATTGTACTTCTGGTTTCTGCAAATTCTCTATTCTAACTCGAGTTTGTGTCGGCTTATTATTAGTTCTTCTTCTCCTCCACCCTTGACCTAGGCTCATTTTTGAAACTAACAGGTAGTGATCTGTGCCGCACTCAGAGCCTCTCATAACCCTTGTATCCCTTACAAGCTCTCTCAGTCTCTCATCCACTACAACAAAGTGAATCATACCATGACTTTCGCCTCTGCACCAAGTATACATGTGGATCTTTTTATGTCTGAACAAAATGTTCGTAATAAACAAGCCTTTTTCTAAGCAGAAGCTAATCAATTTATTCCCGTTACCGTTCGTTTTTGGGTCTCCGAAATGGCCCAGTGCCCTGTCGGTACCTTCGCGTTGCACACCAACCCAGCCATTCATATCTCCAAGTATAATTATTCTTTCGCCAGGATCGCAAGTCCCTAGTATATCATTTAACGAGTCCCAGAAGGTATCTTTTACATCTCTCTTGTCACCATCAGCGGGAGCGTAGCACGCTATAATGAATAGTCTTCTGATTCCCACTTTCATTCTAACCTATAGTAATCTAGGTGATACATGTTCATACTTTTTGACATGTTGTTTTGCTCTCTCATTCATAATCAGACCGACTCCTTGAGTACCATATAATTCATTATCTACTCCTGACCAAAGTTCAAGTCCGTTCTCTATTTTTTTCACTTGACATCCCTTTTTCTTTGTTTCCGGTACACACAAAATATCTAGCTTCCTCATGCGCATTGTATCTCGCAATTCCTTTTCCTTAAGAGCATTTGCACCTCCAGCATTCCAAACACCTAATCTCCATTCATCACCTGAAACTTTTCCGAGAACATGCCTTTCGTCAGCAGAAGTGTCATCCTATCCGAGGCTATATTATTATTTGTATTATTCATTGTTAAAAGTACACACCCAACTATAACTTGATGCGAGAAATTCATTCCATAAGTATAAAATCATGTCCAAATTAAGCAGCTAAATTGTTATAAGGTGGAGAGTCCATTCATAACGTCAGTCCCACCAAACTTCGGTCATGCGGAGGCAAGTATGAAAACCAAGCCAAACCAAAGGAGTTATGATCGGTTTGCGTGGTATACTGAGGAGGGCACCATCAGTCTCCTACAGTTTGGTCTCGAAGATGGAAAAAGACCATTCAATGCTCCAAAATGTGACAAGAATACTCAACCGTGAATGAAAACTTAACAAGCTCATAAGCTTCCCTTAATTCTCTTTCTAAAAGGTCAATTTTCAGAACTCTTATAAATCTCCAAAGCCTTCCACAATTTCGAAAACTTTTCATAAATTTTCTCATAAATTTCCAAAAGTTTCTATAATTTTCCATATATTTGCGCAAGATTCCGCACATTTCAAAAATTCTCAAAAGTCCCTGAAGTACCATACATTTTCGAAAGTTTCCGTAAATTACCATAAATTTCCAAAAGTATCTATAACTTTCCATATATTTTTTTTTTAGTGCGAAAGTATTTGAAAACGAGTCCTGCAGTCGAAATTTGAAACCGTAAATATGGTGACTGACGAAACTTTTTTTTATGATTTCCTGCATAATTTGGGAAACTGTTCTTTTTCAAGTCTAAGGCATTTGAAAATCTTATGTTTTGCATAAGATAAAATATTAAGAGTAGAATACTTATCGAAATTAGCATTTTCACTAGAAGAAATGCCTACTGCACATCCAAAATGTTCGAGAGCACTCAAAAATATTGAAATATGCGCGCGTGGAAGTAACAGAAAGAATTTTTAAATGTAGAGGAAAAAATAGTCTGGTTTCAAAATTCCATGACTTTTCCAGGTTTTCCAAGGCTAATTTTAAAAAATCCAGTCAATTTAATTCAATTTCAAAATATTCTACTGATCGGAGACTACTTTACCAACAAATTCTTGTACGATTATTAATTAATGCAAATCTAAAGGGCCTTTCAATACTTGTTGAATGTAAACAAATCTCATTAATATTAATATAAGATTTCTAAAAAGTCTTAAATTATAATCATATTTCTTTATTAGTAAAAAAATTAATTCGTATGAATTCGGAAATTGAAAATTCGCATTAAAGTAAAAAAAAAAATTGCTAAGACTTTGGAGTAGGTGAGACTAATCAAATTTCAGTCACTTTTCCAGGTTTTGCAGAACTTTTTCAGAATTCCATAACTTTTCCTGGTCTTCCAGGTTTCGTAGCAACTCTGGAGGAAAAATAGGATATAGAAGTCTCATTTTACAAATTAATCTTGTACTTTATTCATAACTTCGTTATTGTACAAAACCTGATGGAAGTACGGTATCGACCGTAGTAATAACTGTTCCATAACGTTTTCCGTTACCTTCTTTCATTCACCATTATCTCGCCTCTATCTATTCAAATTATTAACAAATTATATAACAGAATTCGCTATTTATTTATAGAATTTATATACATGCACGTACTTGAACGAACTAGGCACGCATGGATTACTAAAAAGGTGTATCGAGGAAACTGTTTTTAATTATTGTTTATTAACACGTACCCGCGCGTTCGATACGAGCTGTATCATTTGCAAATATTGACTGTTATATAAAATATATATCATACAGCTGAGAAAAAAATTAGTACAAATAATTCGCAAATCTTCCCGAATGTCTACAGTTTCAACCGCGTTAGATTGCATTCTTGGCAGGAAATTCAAGCAGCCTCATCTCGAGAGAATAATCTCCCGCTAATAATATTAGTATACAACAAAATTCAGATTACTCGCAATAACGAGTCTGCATTACACTGACAAGTATAAAAAGTCGAGTTTAAAGTTTATCCCAACATTCGTCATATACAGCTGGACGAAATATATTTTGAAATTCAGCACACATTTCTGTTTAAATTATACATACTTTACGCACGTTATGATGCAAAATGACCGACTCGTCGCGTATTCCAAATGCTTGCGTCACTTTTCTATTTGTCTCCCGGTTATTCATTTATTTTCATACTATTGGATACTGAATTTAATTCATTTTCATTCCTCATGCAGAAATAAATAAAGAATTCTAGGAAACAAAAGATTTAAAAAATGAAGTTCCAATATTGAAAATGATTAATTTTGTCCAGATTCTGAATCGCACGAGATTCAAAATGCGTTTGGGTTAAAAAAAATGGATTCAGATCGCTTCATACAATTTTACTTCCGAGCCCAAGTATTGTTTGGATGATCAGTGACTGTTTCGCCGAGGGCCGGAAATGTGTGATTGGACAAATGCGATTGGAGATCAGCACTTTTTAAAATCTGCCCACAAGTGGCGCACAATTCTAAATTTTTTATCTGTCCACTAACCTCCTTTTTATGTACCTTAAAAAGCTCTTGTTGTTTTTCTATGTCTGGCAAGAGGACCAAAAGTTCGGAAAAGACGTTTTCGAAAGCGGACGCGCCCATGGCAGCACGACAATGTTTATAATAATCTTCCGCGTCGCAAATTCCTTTTCGAAAAAGTCCACTGATGTATCGAAACTCCTCGATCGGTTCTTGATCTCCCAAAACTTCGCTGACTTTCGCAACAAGACTGTGGTTCCTTTTTTGAAAATCAGGTGGTGAAATGTAAGCATAGCATTTACTTTGTTTATCATTATCTGGAACAATGGAATAACTTTCGCCCGAACTGTTGGTGAAGGTCAATCCATTATCATTCTGCAATCTTTGTACATTATTAAGCTTCACGAAAAAACCTGGAGGCGGAACGGCAGAAGAAAATCCAGGTGGCGGATTCGAAAACCCTGGAGGTTTATTCGTGCTGCTTCCTAGTGCCGGAAAATCTTCCGAATCGTTAAAACTATTGTTATTTGTTGAATGTAGGCTATCTATTCTTAATTCGGATCGTTTTCTTTGGCTGGAGTTTGAACTCCCATTTTCGGATTCTAAGTCTCTAGAATTCGTGAGACATGATTCCGAGCGTGAGGTGTTGAGTTCGGTTTCCTTCTGTTGTTTACTTCTCGCTTCGTTCTTCGGCGATGCGGATTTCTGGGCATTTGGGGAATTTCCTGATGTAGAGTTTGTTAGATTTTTATCATTCTTCGCAGACTGAGAACCGGACGATACTGAAGATTCCTTTTTTGGCGAACCTTTCAATTTATCCTGAACGAAATTTGCTTTTTTGGAAGATTCATCTTTCTTGGTACTTTGATCAGGAAGGTTGGTTTTCGAACTTGAAGAGTCGTTGCTGCTTGAATTATTACCATTCGAGTTCGGCTTAACTTTTTTCTTTTTCGCTTTGCCCTTTGTGGCGTCACTCGTGCTTTTTGCGGTGTTTGTATCCGAGGCCTGCAAAAAATTTAGAATTATGATTAAAATGCATTCAGTTTAGGAACTTAGCGTCAAGTCGTAATTTTGAACATCTACAATTTGAAAATCGAACCCTCAATTAAAATATGTAAAAGCGTATTATTTTCTTTCATTGAGAGTACAGAAATTTAGTTGAAGGGTGTCACGGCATAACCATGTTAGTACAAAGACAAATTTTTTTTCATTAACGCAAAAAAACGTTCTCAAAATTTGAATTATTTAACAAAAAAATTAGAAAGTACTTTCGAGAGTTTATGAAGCTGTATACTGGAGATCTACAAAAAGAGTAGGAAAAAGTTATTACTCAACAAGAACATGCTTATCAATATTCCTTCGCGATCATAACCATGTAAGTGCCATCGAAAATTATCTATTTTTTTTTAAAATAAAATATAATAAAATAAAATAAATAAATGGAGCACCAGAATCAAGTTACGGGACAATTAGAGAGTTCAACGGTGAAGAATTGATTTTGCAAAATCGTTATTGTGAAATAAAATTGGCTTTTTGATAATTACTACTATATGTTGTTGAATGAAAATCTTTTGTGTGATAATATTATCCTTGAGATGAAAAGTAGTAACTTCAAACAAAAAAATGTTGTATTTAAAAAAATGAGAACTATATGATTTTTTGTATAGCAATTGTTTATGATGACAATTGTTCAACGGCAATCATTTGTGCCATGATATTATTCTTGAGATAAAAAGAAATTACTCTGGAAGAAAGAAAACTTTTCTAGGTTCAGAAAATGCGAAATCATTCAATTTGTTTGTAAAAATTGTTTATGACAATGACAACTGCTTTTTTGAGTTCTTCGTCGTCATCAGTTATTAATTTTACATAATTTAACAACAGAATCAGTGCAAATATTGCATTCAAATACCAAAAATGCAGCAGATACCAATTTCATCCATTAATTTGTTTATAACGGTTACAGAATTTAATCAATTTAATCTATAATGGAAACTTCCGTTCACCGAGAATAAAGTTACCAATTCTATATATTTTCGTGGAAATATCAATAAATAGAACAAAGTCGGTAGCACAAGTATAAAAAATTATGGAGTTTTGGCATTTTCAACTCAAATAACAAATTAAGGAAACTTTTTGTTTTAATTGCCCTCTAGAACATTTTGAATAAAAAGTTCCACGGTACTTAGGCTGTTATGAAAGTCCACATGTTTCATATTATCAACTTCCGGTTCAAATTCAAACATATCCTTTCACCACAATATGCGACGGAATTTTAGAGAATTTTTAATTTTCAAATGGTTATGCTGTGACATCTTTCAATTATGAACATTAGAAATAAATGTTTAAACTTGCGTTTTCAGGAAATTATAAATCGTCCACTGAATGGACATATTCTTTAATTTCACCTGTGTCGGAGGTAGCGGTGGTGGTTCCCAGGAGGAAGAGGAAGGTCCGATGGAAATCGTCGACTGCTTGCTATACTTGGATGATTTAAGTAAAGTAGGAAAGTCCTCCCCAGAGTTAATAGGCGGAGGCGAGGGAGCAAGAGGTGGTGAAGCGACTTTCTTCGACTTCGGTGTCTGCGGCGGTTTCACACAAGTAATTTTCGTCCACTGCGAAACGTTGGATTTACTCGAGGAAGGTTCAACCCGACTCAGAGCCGGGAATTCCTTGTCTCTCGTCATCGGCGCAGGCCTGATCCTGATATTAGTACCATTCGGCTTATGATTAACATGTATCGAAACATTAGTAGGCGCCGAACTTTGCTGGCGTTGCATTACGCTCGGACCAGATTTATTGGAACTAGACAAGCTGAAGTTCACAGTTTTCGAGATTCCACTATTAGTAGGTTCTGGACCCAGAGCTGGAAAATTCTCGTCAGATATCTCCAGCGGTTGTCTCAACGTGCTGCGAATTGTCACGTTACCTCGACCTTTAGTCTTCCCCATATTTGGAATAACAGGCGCTGAATTTCCAAGGGTTGGAAATTGCTCCGTGCTCTGAACATCCACCAAAGGTTGTTGAACGTACATCGCTTCCTCTGGAAAATATCCAGCACCTCCAACGGCTCCAGCTTCCTGGTCTCTAGGATTCCATTTCTTGTTGTAATCCTTGGTGTTTCGGGAATTAGGAGATCCCATTCCTCTCCTGTACCGATTTTCACCTCTTGGAGCTAACGTAAACTCAAGCTCGAGAGTTCGCGCTTGCTTCGTGGCTGCTTTTCCCATTTGTTTTCCGTGGATCGTGGCTTTATGTGCCTTAAGATCTATGTTCGTCCTGAAAACGCTGGTGAATGTTTCCTCGGCACAGGCTCCTTCTTCGCAGAGGTAATGCTCCGCACGAAAGTGATCTCTGAGGTAGTCGTACGAACTGTAATATTGGTGGAAACCATCAGCGTCGCAGTAGTGGCAGTATAAGTGATCTCTTCGCAAATGACGGTACAACTCGTCGTTATCCATGTATCGCTTCACGCAAAATTTACACTGCGGGTGACCCTTGTGGCTTTTGTCATCCAAATCTCCTTTTATGTTGTGCTGGTTCAATTCTTGTCTCGTATAACAACGCCTCTCATGAGAGAATATCTGTAAATTAAATAAAGTAGATATTATAAATTAAAGTGAAAATGTTTGGTAGTTTCTATAGAGCAGACATAAAATAAAAGAGTTTTAGGGGACTATAAGATCTGAATTGAGTAAAAGATTTTCCTAAAATAAATTACAAATATTTTGGTGAATCTTACTTTTAAATTATCGACACAGAGCTCGCAATAAAATAGATCGTGTTTACGCCTCATGTGATCTTTCAAGCTGTTGAAATTACTGAACACCTGCCTCTCGGGACAAATTGAACAAGTGTGCATTAACAACATCGTAAACCGCTCCTCTATATCGGTACTATCGAAGAAAATGTTATATCTTTCATCCACTAGTTGACCTTTTCTAAGATGCCGAAATGGCTTTTGCTCTCGGGTGAAGACGACTCTTGGAAGGTCTTGACGACAAATTGGGCATTCATTCTGTTGGCAAAGCACCCTCATTCGAGTGCTACATTCATAGCAAACAGGGTGCTCGCACATACCGATGCTGAATATGTTGACATTTCTGTAACATACGATACAAGTATTGCCACTTCCGGTGCTATCGTTTGTTCCAGACATTTTTCTTGAATAGGGTGAGTTGATTTTGGAAATTTTTATCGAATTAGCTGATATTTGGTAAATTGTAATTGACTTCTGGATGATGCGTTTCTTGAAAATTGAGCACGGAGGAATGATGAAAGAGTGTTGAAACCTACAACAAAAATAGAATTTTCATCAAAAATTTGTATTTATGTATTCACTATCAAAATAGATCCATTTTAAAAGATTAAAATTTGAAATAATCTAATTTTTCAAGTTTCAACCTGAAATTATTTGATGTTCAAGTTTTTTAAATTTAAAACTATCAACTAAAATTTGATTTTAATATTAAACGATTTAGGTAAATTTGAAAGCACATAATTTTGAACGTTTTAATTTAAAATTATTCTATTTACATTGCTTTCTATTTAAAATTATTCTAAATAAAACGCATCATTAAACTAGTACGTTTCAAACTTAAAATTGCTTTTTATTTATAAGGTACAATATTTCTAGGCTTTCAATTTTGAATATTTCAATAACGTTTTCAATTTAAATTTATTCATTTCAAGGCTTAAAGGACCTCGCATAAAAACTAGTCATAATTCTGTGATGGAAATGCATGTGCGCTGAACTACCATTTTTATGGAAATTTAGATAATATCAGTTTTGGGTACTTTGAATAATGCTCTTTAAAGTCCTGAAACTCCTAAGCCATTTAATGGCTTTTGTACGCTAAAAAATTCAAATGAAATAATCGCTGATTTCAATTCCTGTCAATACGAGACTGGCATAATCGCCAAACTGCACTAACTTTAAGCTAACCTTTTTACTCGTTCTCGAAGTGCAATATTTCTAATATTGGTTAAAAAGTTTGAAAGATAAATTAAAATTATGAAATTACCCCATTCAATAAGTTGTAAACAATCTATATTAGTTTATTTTCTTTAATTTAAATTGTATTTTAGGGTTAACACTATATCATTTTGACATAAAAACAAACTGAAGTTATTCGAACCACCTAAAATCAATCGATTTTACTGGCATAATATATTAACTAACAAGCAAATAGGTGAATATGCTGGGAATACATTTAATTTCACCAAGATCTTTTATTTTTTTTCAGATTTGCACATCATATTAAAAAAATGCATGAAAAAATAGGATTAGGGTCTTAATATCAAAATAATCTTCTATGTCCTCGATTTGACAGAATTGAGAGAATATTCAACCTCATTTATCTCGAAATCATGACAAATGTTGATAAGCACTTCTGCCTTTCCACCACAGAATTAGTCCAAGTCCTTTTCAGAAATTTCTTCCAGTTTCATAAACTACAAAATATTTGAGTGTCAGTAAAATCCACCGTAACGCCTTTTCCATATTTTTGTGCGGGGTCCTTTGAAGGTTACAACTGTGAAATTATTTTTAATTGCAACAAATGCTGAAAAAATAAAAAGGAAAAGAACGAAAATAAGAAAAAAAGGAAATAAAATTCTTTAATTTCTTATATTCTATTTTTCAAAATTCTGGTGTCAAATTTTTAAGAAAGGTTTCCATAGCAATAATTGTAAGGTATACATCATAATGATACAATTATCTACAAAATTACGAAGTTCCATTTTTTCTAAAACCCACAATATAAAATTTTACGTGTTAACATAATCTAAAAATAGAAAAATTAGAAATATAATTAGATAAAGTAAAATATAAGATAATGGAAAGTGAATAATTTATGCTTGTAAAAGTAAACTAGAATATTGAATTTTATAAAACTTGTTATACGGAATGTTCCACTAACATTCTAGCACGAAAAATAAGTGAATGTTGAGCTATATTCATATTAGAATGTTTTTCAATATTTTAACCACGTTCTAAATTTCTGAATCTACAGCCCATATTCCTTTTGTTGCGACAGTTTAATCAAGTCCAATATGTAGAAATTAATTTGAAAGGCAGGTTTTTTGAGAAACGAAATGTCTCGTGAAAGGAGTAAAGTACATAGCATATCGTTCCACACCTTTTTGACAAAAGAAAAAAAATTAATCGGCATCGCATGCATACAAAAGCAGGTTGTGTCCAGCGATATAGAATAGTTTCAATAAAAAGATTAATGAAATGTGATTAAACTCACCGTCGAAAACTATTTGAGAAAAAAAAAGAATGCCAAATACGTTACGACTGGCGATGGTTTTTAAAGTATTATTTGACTTTCATTGCAAGAGCGAAGGCATCCGAAAATAGCTGTAGATCTGCGAAAATTGGCAACAAACAGATGGTGAACTATCCGTAGTAATACTCGTGAAGACCTGAACACTCTTAAAACAAGGTTAGCATGATCACGGTTTCGAAAACGGTTCGATTGGCAAGAAAATCCTAATGACACATAGTATGTCAAATTACTTTCATTTTCAAAGCCCCGTGATCTAGACGTCACTGTACATCGAGTCATTAATTTTTATTCGTTTCCCACCAGTTCCAAACTACTTTTGCCATACGAGAAAAAAAGACACATTGACACGATCACAGTATCACACCAAAGCAGCAAGCTCCTTACAAAACGGAAGCGGATTTGTGCATTAGTGCAATCTGTGCATGCGCGGCAATGTATTTTTTTACACTTTTGAATTCCAATTCCGTATTCAAAATGAGGTTTGCATTTCGTCTTTCTTTACTTAAAATTTAATTTTACACAATCGAAATTACCAAAAAGTGGGTTAAAACGTTTTGTGAATCGTTTTTTAACGGAAATAAAATTCACAATTTTATACATCCAAATTTTTTCTCAAAAATAAGAAAGGCTCGTTTTCATGGAAATTTATAAAAGACAGAAGATGCACTCTGATTGGGTAAATCCATTCACGGCTATTGGGACCAGGCCCACCAAGCCTCAATGCATTTGTCTGTTACCTCCACCAAAGCCTCCACTCGAGTTTCCTGTCCTTATTATATACGTTCTTGATTGGCACCAGAGATGAGGTGGGAGATTGCCGATCTAATGTATTCAATTTCGAGTGATTTTCCGCAGCGCTCCCAGTGCACCTAGCCAGTTCACGAACTATATAGAAGATACAGGCTCCTACTCGAGCGGTCAATGAGGGCGGCATTTTTACAGTTTGATAATG
>JAUMHM010000049.1:27910184-27929642 GCA_032362435.1 Melikaiella ostensackeni
CATTGACGGTTACGGTGGCTCCTTCATCATTTTCGAAGAAAAATGGGCCGATGATGCCACCAGACCAAAATCCGCACGTATTGCATTTTACGTACTGAAAAAGTGCCGTAAACACTTGAAAAAAATTGATGAACCGATATTCCGCCGAATGATCAACCGGCACATGAATATCGTCCTTGAATTTCAGTTTCTTACGAGACGCACTGAAGCTACTTTCGTCCACTTCAACAGTTTGGAGATTAAAATACTTCTTCCTGTTTTTCGGTCGCGATTTATAAATTTTAGCTTCTTTGCGAGTTGCGCGTGTAAATTTTGTATCGGGAATTCATACTGATTTTTTGAAAAAAGACGGCAAAACGAGCAGCAGAGAAAAATTTTCAATTCTTCGATGCTAACGCTTCGGAAGCTCGTATACAACTGATTATAAGGGATTTTTATAATCGAGAATGGAGCAGATGTTCGAGGAAACATCGCACCTCATGTATTTCGCCTCCTAGAATAAAAAAAGGTTTAGGGTAAAAGCGGAGCGATCGCCTGCTGGGCGCCACCTGGCGCCGTCCGCTCAGTCTTGCGGCCTGATAGCGATCAAAACCACAGCTTTGCACGAATTCATTGAAGTTAGTTAATTGTTGGCTCGTTGTTATAACTCCTACTTTTAGAGCTAACTACATAAAACTTGTAAACTGTTTTATCCTTAGAGCCCAGAAAACTTTTTCTATTTTGTTGGCTACTCATTATAACTTGTTTTTCGAGAACAAAATCCAATGGCGATTTGTTTCTTAGTCTCATCCAGGTCGAGGATTAAGACCTTGCAGAGACGTGATTTAGCAAAAAAATATATTCTTTCGTATTTTCATTCGGTCCTTGACAGCGCTGCTGCATTTCTTGAGATTTTTCAGTCATGAATCTCGTCTACGTTGACTAAGTACTACTGCTAACAATAATTTTTAACTTTAAATTAAAATTCATAAATGAAAAATAACAGTGCAACCAAATAAAATTGCGAGGGAAAATTTATTTGGAGAGTAAGCTATTTTCATGGAACGCTGTTCATGATTGACCTAGAAAGTCAATTCGGTGATGTTGAAAATAGATTATGTTGAGGTTTAAAATTACTACACAGTCACTTTTGCCCGGACAAAGATGTCTGAAATATTCTCATGACATAAAAAAAGCAAAAAACTTACCATTTTTGTTAATTTTCACTTTATCTATATCTACAGCTATAGAGGAACTTCAGCAAAGTGTCGAAGCCGTGGAATTCTTGAAGAAAAAATATCTCATGAACAAGCTTGGTCGGTATTAGAATTAGTTATATGAGATGTTTATGAGCTCGTTTGCAAGAGTTTTTAAGTGTATTTGAGTATATTTGAATTGATAAAATATCCGAGATTCAATGTAGACTGACATGTCCCTCGTGGTTCCTGGCGAATAATAAATTCTTTACCCCACTCAAATATAAAAAATTACGAGAAAGGTGACTACTTCACTTTGAAACAAAACATTCGAACCTTAAGAAAAAAACAACTCCTAGTTTAAATTCATCTTACGATTCGGAACTTACTTAAATTCCAATCGTATCATTAATATTGTTCATAAATATACATACATTTCAGAGTAATTTCTGATTTGAAAAAAAATTTGAAGTTATATCCAGAGTTAATGCTGTTAAAAACGTATGACTAATTATAGGACCTTTTTTATGTGAAATTCCAACGATTGATGAATCTGTGATTTCAACAACTGTTTCGACTGTATTTTTAATTTGTTCGCATCCAATTTTGTTTTTATATTGTTATTTCGTGTGTAAGTATAAGCCGGCGAATCATACCAGCGATACTATGTAAATTTGTTACATACTTTTATACAGAAACAGATATTACACAAGGGAAGAAAGCTCTTGTTCGATTAATCTTTCTGTACGGCAATAAATAAAAATATATACTGCTCTTAAACTAAATTTATTGTTTTTATTTATTTGTTAATGCTTTCTTCTTTTGTACCATAATACACTCTATGGTATGTATGAAAACGCATTTTTGTAATAATGATAAAAAGATTTTCATTTTCCAAAAGCAGATTATTATTTGTCCCTTTCATTTTCCTATAAATGAATTCTTACCAAACGGTTATTGAGTTACTGTTTTATTGTGAATTACTCAAACAATTTATAATCTATAAAGTATTAAATTTGTTGGTTCATTTTATTCAAATATAAGCAATTTTAAGCAATTCTTCATTTATTTTTATCAATTTGAACTTAGTATACTTTGGTGAGATAAACTTGTGTAACTAGTCTTATTTAATCGAATTTAATTATTTTTGCACAATATCTACATTCTACAAAAAAAGATGAATTTTTCCTCTTAAACTTGATTTAAGTATATATTAGTTTTAAAAGAAAGTTTTGTAGATAACGACTCCGAGTTGTGCGAGTTTACTATGATAAACAATTAACTAATTTAGATACGAAAGTTCCAATTTTGCACAGTGCATTCATCGTCGCGCTTGCCTTGTATTGAAAAACATCGTTGTGGAATAATATTTTATAGTAAGTTTATATACAGAGAAAGTGAAAATAAAATCACAGATTGTGATTTTTAAGGATATCATGAGTAAATGGAAATAAACTTCAGGATGTGAATATAAATAATTATGATAGGAAGCTCGATAATATGTGAACTTTAAGTTAGTTTCCCATTTGTGGAAAATGTGACATGCTTAATTTTAATTTACAAGTTAAAAAATGAAGGTATTTAAGGAAATTTAAGTTCTTATTTAGATATTCAGTTCTACGCTGTAAATCTGGAGTGTTGTAAAAATGTGTGTAATCGTAATAAAGATTTTAAAAAACTCGTTAAGTTCTGCAAGTGAACGAAGAACCCAGACTGAGGTCCATCCACGTTTTCAGAATGCTGAACCCAACCAATTCAAACGGCGTTCATCGTAGTTTCTGATTCAGGTGAATTCAGGGCCAAACCAACATTTGTAACACTAGCTGAAAAAATTCACAATGCTCTCAAACTTTAAGGTACTTCTCGAATTACCGTAAATCTTTATTGATTAATTTTAAAGATTTCAGAACTAATTTAAATTTTGATCACATAAGTTGTTTATGAATGTTGGTTTAATCTTCTTTTATATCTAATAATTACGTTTACAGTACACGCAACAGTGCCTACAAAAATTTAATGTTCCGTAATCGATTCGTCCTTTCAACTTAGCTATTTTCCACGGAATTTTATTCGAAAAAATCATTTCAATGTATCCACTCCCAAACTTCAAGGATCGCAGGAAAATTTAAAAATCCTCCAAACAGGAATAAAAATTTATTTTTTATTTCAAGAAGAGATTTTCTAACTGATTATCTAATTGTTCAATTTAGAAGCAATCGAGTAAATTCATTTTTAAGAGATCTTTTTTTTTAATCTGAACCACAGAATCGTTGATTGTGAGTAGATGTATTATTTAAGGCAGAAATGCATATAATTTAATGTAATCGTTGCCTTAAAAATAGATTGGTTTCGTTTCATTGAATCAAACTCTATCGAAAAATTCTCAGGTTCCTGAATTTCAAATTTGCGGAGGATTGTAATAAATATTTCATTAAATTCATTGTAGTCCATCATTACCTTGAAGTTCGTGGAACCTTATTCCTCTTTGACACCTGATGATCAATTTCGATGTTTTTATGTTACTAGATATCCACCTGGAGCACCACCTCCAAGGTACAATAGTCCTCATAGGGAACCACCTCACAAAAGATTCGATGATGTCGCGCCACCTGGAACAGAAGGATATTACGATTTGCCTCCTCCGGGTGTAGATCATCCGGAAAGACCTACAGAAAGATCTCACGCACCTAGAGAACCAACTTCTAAAAATCAAGAACCTGAAGAACGTGAGAGAGTCCCTCCGAGAGAAGACAGGTAATTTAGATTTTCAGGACAAAATGTGGTTGCCTTTTATTTTTGTTCGATTATTTTTTCAAGTTCTTATGTTTTACACTGTGACCACTTTGATGTTGATGTGAATTTTGCACTGTAGGACACGAGATCGCGAAGAAAGAATACGTGAGGATAGAGGTCGTGAAAGAGACGACAGACGTGGAGAAAGAGATGATCGGGAAAGACCACCACATTTAATGAAAGAGCGAGAAGAGAGGATTAGGGAAAAAGATGATAGGGATAGGAGAGATAAAGATCGAGATGAGAAGTATTCTCGACGAGATGACGAGAGATCGTTTGAAAAAAGAGACTTTGAAAAGGATCGGTAAGTTCTTCTGCGTGATATCACGTTGATTTCAATTTTTTTTTAGTACTAAATTTTTTTTTTCTTAAATTAATAGGACCCAAAATCAATTTTGAATTAGGACTTAATTGATCAGGGACTTTAAAAGTTCAACAGTTGGGGCTGAATTAATTAGTATTATAGATCGGGTGACCTATTAAAAATTAGCCTTGACTTTGAAAGGTGATAGCGCCGTTCAGAATATAGATAAAAATATTTGTAAAAAATCGTTGGAAAGCTTAATAAACTAATTGTTACGTGAGAAGGACAAAAATAAAATTCAGTTTTTTACGAAATTTCGTACTTCACTTTCATCTCTTGGCAGGAACTAAATTTAAAGTACATTACCGCACCGTCAAACCACGGTGGTGGTAATGTATTTTAAATTTACCATGCTCGCACCAAAAAAAAATCATGATTATTTCATGAACTCGTGAAGAATTTTCAATATTTAATGGCTCAAATGAAAGGTAAAATCCTAAAGATCACTTTTGTAAAATATCAAATTAAAAAATTAATTTTCCTAGCTCCTGCCAAGAATTTAAGTTGAAGTACAAAATTCCTTAAAAATCGGAATCTTATTTTTGTCTTTCTCACGTGATAACTCAATACCCACAAGGCTAAATTACTTCAACTAGGGCTCATTTAACGTAGAATTTAATAAGTTTTCAAACGGTTTAAAAAAAATATTTTTTATCTATAGTCTGGACGGCACTATAACCTTTTACAGTCAATGCCAATTTTTAATAGGTCAGCCGGTTAGTGGTCCGATTCCCACCGACGCGTCGGTGGTGTACATAATCTTGAATTTCGGTGTAGGAGGATTGCACGATTGAGTATGATTTTAAATCACATCAAATTATTACCACCCTTCAACGTTAAAAAATAGTAAGCCTCCAAGAATGAACAATTTGAAACTTAATAGTTTTCCAAAATAAATAATTTTAAATTTACATAATTTGAAAATTAAATGCTCAAAATTGAAGATTTAGTGGAAAAACTTATCTAATCACTCTAAATTTCACTTAATATCACGTGAAATTATTTTAGTTTGAAGGATTTTATTTTTAAATTCTTTAATTTCAAATTTAAGACTGAGAATTCATATTTTTAAATGAAGTATTCTACAATTTAATTGAGGATTTTATTTTGTAAACCTTGAAAATTAAAAAAATTAAATTTATAACGCTAATATGACATCTCAGAATTAAAGTATGGAAAACGTTTGTTTGAAAGCCTAAAAATAATAAAGTTTCAATTTTAGTTGCCTCTTTTCGAAAATGTACAATTTTAAATGATTAGAAGATCTCGGAAGATTTCAGATTTACTCATTTTGTAGGGTTAAAATGGGAATATTAGAATACAACATTGTATGGTTTAATTTGAAATTGTTTAATTTTCAATTTGATAATGAATTTTTTGTTATTTAAATAAAAAGTTTGAAGTTTTAAAGGCTTAAGTTTTGAAACTTTAATGAAAGAGAAAAATAGCTGGAAACATTTTTCTGAGATTTGACTGATCACCCTCAATTTCAAATTGCATTATTCAAAATTTTTAATCTGAAACGTATAAAACATTACAATTCAAATGACATATTACGTTGAAATTAAATTTTGAAAGTTCTAATGTAAATGATATAATTTAAAGTTAAACAATATTTCGACTTAAATGTGATCAAAAGGTTTCCGATCAGAAAAGTATTAAAAATGATGTGATGATAAAAATGGAATGCGTTCAAAATTAGACAGTGTAATATTTTTTAAATACAATTCGTACTAACTTAAATGCTTTCAAAGTTGGATAATATAAAAATTAAATTGTTCTTATGGAGCAATAATTTTACCGACAATTTTTTCGCCACTCTCCTGTCCACACGAAATGAGATATCGAGTTGAGAATTTGGGTAATTGAATTAAACGCACTAAGGAAAGTTTATCTGCTGTTAAATGTTTATAGTTGATAGAAGAAAAATTTCCCGAAATAAATTTCTTTGTAATTATAAAAATTTAGCAGTAGATAAACCTTCCTTAGTGCCTTTTATTTAATTATCCAAATTTTCAACTCGATATCTCATTTCATGTGGGCAAGGGGATGGTGAAAAAATCGCCGGTAAAATTTATTTTGAGATTAGTATGAATGACTGGAAAATGACAAATGACTGGAAACGTTTTTCTAAAATTTGAATGATTACCCTGAATTATTTCGAATTGCATTATACAGTATGTGATGCCTGGCCTTGAGAAATAAAATTTTATGCCCTTAAATTTTTTTAAAAATCCGGTTTTGCAATGTTGCAAAATTAAAAAATTTAATCGGTATTTTCTAAAATTAGAATAATTTTCAAAATGAAACGTTAGAGAGACAGTTACACTGTGAAATAAGAAAAATTAAACAATTTCAAGTTGAATTTCCTTAAGATAATAATTTTATCATCAAATTTACCCACACTTATTTTTTTTCAAAAATCTCAACGTTCTTCAAATTAAAATGTTGAAAAATTAACTATTTTGAATGTAAAGTCTCCAAAAATTGAACAGTTTCAGAATGGCGCTTTCGATGTTAAGCAATTAAAATTTTAAGTGTTTAGAATTGAAGAATTTTGAATTGGAAACAGTAAAGTGAGTTATTTCAAATTTTCCTTCCTAAACATTTTATAATTAAAATGTTTTTAAATTGTGAATACCTATTTGAAAATTTGAAGACACAATTACATTTATTTTCCATAAACTAATTATTTTAGAATATTTTAAAGCTGCTGATAGATATTTTAGCACGGAAATTCTGGTTGTATGAATGTTTATTTGTTTAAGAATTGTTGGTCCAATTTCTGCAAATCTGCACTTGTATGTCTTTAATATTGTTTGTGAATGTCTTAAATTTCATCCATCGGGTGTTTTTAATTTTATTCGCTCTCACTTCTGGAAGTAAATGTTAACAAAATCCTCACACCAAGAATCTTAGCTCACATTTTTGAATATCAAGTTATTTCCAGAAAAGAGTATTTGATCCAGGGATTTTGTCAATTTTAAGATGTTTTAGATATTTTTTAGTATCTTTGCGGATTTAAAAAATCTTATAAGTGTTTATTCGATTTCAAGAGTTTTCATAAAGTTATCCGTGAGTTATTGCATTTTGTATACATTTCAAATATATTCTAAGATCAATTAATTGATTAATTGACCTAGAAAATTATAAAATAACAGAACTTATTCTTTTGCTAATAAAGTAGGTAGATTCATTTTTCCTGACCGCTAATTGTTTCATTTCCAAAATTTGTATTTTTAATTTGATTTTAGTCCAGATACAAACTTAAAAATATTTCACACATTAATACATCATTCTTATATTTTTCTTCCTCATTTCAGTTACAGAGAAGAAAGAGACCGACATAGAATGGACGACAAAGGACGCCCGCGGGACAGAGATAGGGACAGACACGGAGACAGAAGAGATAGAGAGTATGACGGAGACAAAGATCGCGATCGTCACGATCGTTACGAGAAGCCTTCTAGCGACAGGAAGAAAAGCAAACGAAGTCCAAGTCCATACGTGTCGAAATCCAGGACTGAAATAAAAGATGCATCTCCCGAGCGTTCAAGGAAGAAGGAAAGGGATCATGACGACAAGCCAGAGGAGAGGAAAAAAGAGAAAAAGATCAAGGACAAAAAGAAGAAGAAGGACAGCGAGGAGAAAGAAAAGAAGAAAAAGAAGAAGAAGGAAAAGAAACTGATTCAGAAAGAGGCCCTTAAAGAGGAACAGACAAAAGTCGCAGAAATTGAATCTAAAAGTGTTGAGAAGATCGAAGAAGCATCTGCTCTTCTTAATGTCGAAAACATTAAGGCCGAAGAACCTTTAGAACCTCCCACTGAAACTCCTTCCGCTCCAGTTGAAGAGTTCGAAGAAAAATCTCTAGCCATGAATCCCGAACCTCCCGAAATCAATGAAGCAACTCCACCAAGGATAGAAGAATCTGAACTTGGTACGAATCCTCCTAATCCTAATTTCAAGCCCATTCCGGAGTTAAAAGCAGAATTTAAAACGGAAGCAAAAACGGAAGTTGAGCCAGTAGAAAGTCTCTATAGTGGGCTGGAAGATACAGAAATAAACACTGTGATTACTGAAAAGTACGCAGTCCTTTCAGACGGTGAAATTGACGAAACTGAACCAGTGGTTGAAGCGAAGTCTCCAAAGAAAGATGAATTCTTAGCCCCAGTACCTGAACTTTCCAAATGGGAAAGAGACGAAACGACAGAGAGACCAGAAGGTGCTCCTGATTCCGAGGACGCGGAAGAATCTGACGAGTCCAAGGCCAAAGTGACTTCAGAAGTTCTTAAGCGGGCCGAGAACGTGATATTCCAGAAGGCCATAAACGCCTTAAGGCCGATCGAGATAAAGAAGATCAGCGAGAGCAGGAAGATTCTGTATCAGAATCCAGAGCCTAAGATTGAATCTGAGCCACCTCGGGAACAGAGGAAGAGTGTTAACGTGACGATAAATGTTGGAAGGAATGAAAGAAATGTGGAGATCACCGAGCCCGCGAAAAAGGCGAAACTAGATCGGTCCAAATTCAAACCAGTTCCGGAATCGCATTCACCAACGAGGCTCTCGGCGAAGGAGAGACTCGGGGACAAGGTTGAAGATGAGAAGGGAAGAAAACCGAGTCCGAAAGTCAAGAATGAAATCCGAACACGAAGTGGGTCTCCTAGAATGGTCAGAGAGAGGAGAATCTCTCCTGCGGTGGAAAAACGACTGGAACCACTTCCAGTGAATACTGAGCGCAAAGTATTTTTGGAAGAGAGGAAAAAAGAGAGGGATCGAACAAAAGATCCCAGGATTCGTCAGGAACTGAGAGTTGAAAGAGAGCAAAAGGTGGATCCAAGGCCGGACTTAAGAGCAGACTTGAGAGCTGCTAAAATTGAAAGGGAAAGAGAACGCGACAGGACTCCACCTATTGCGTTTAGGAAAGTTGATTTCCCCAAGGTAGGTCGAAAGGAGGAGGAAGATGAAAGAGAAAAGGAAAAAGAGAGGAGAAGAGAGAAGAAACGAGAGGATAAAAAGAGAAAGAAGGAACATCGAAGCAGAAGTAAGTCTAAGGATCGAAAGAAGAAGAAAGAGAAGAAACACAAGAAGGATAAGGAAAAGCACCTGGAGAAGAAACACAAGCATAAGGAAAAGACGGCTTCTGTGGAAAAAGGTGAAGGGAATGATGAAAAGCCGGAAACAGAAAATTCAGAATTAGCTGCAGCAGAAGTTGCGAAGAAGCAGAGGAAGAATCCAAGACTTGTTTCTGATCGTAAAAGAAGTATGTTGGATGAAGCGAGCTTTGAGCCTGATTATTCGGCTTCTGATTCGGAATCAGAAGGCGAAGAGAAGATACCTACCAAGAAAGCAAAATTGGATGAAATCCAGGTGGAGAAGGAAGTTGAAATTAAGTCGAAGAAGAGGACGAAGTCACCTAGTTCGGACGAGGAATCTAGCAGTACAGAGAGCACTTCCTCGGAGTCTGAGAGTTCCGATGAGTCTCATAGGAAGAGGAAGAAGAAACATAAGAAGCACAAGAAAAGGAAGTCGGCTAGAAAGGAAACTAGCTCTGATACTGATAGTTATTCAGATTCTTCGGATTCGAGTTCGGAGGAAGAGAGACATAGGAAGAAATCGAAAAAGTCGAAGAAAGGCAAAAAGAAGAAGAAGAAGTCGAAACACAAATGACGATATTAAAAATAATCGGAATAGAATCAGTTTTTCTGATTATCAGTTGCTGGTCCGATTGCACTATTTGGTAATTTCAAAGCTTTGTCAGGTTTTTAATTCTGCCAGTTGGGAATTATGGATTAAATCCCAAGTTTATAATTAACGTTGTGCAGGTTTTGTTATATTCTTATTCGTCAAAGTGCCGTATCTCTAAATACGAACTGAATTATGCGTTTAGTATTTCAGAGTTTGAACGAGTCCATCAGCGTGTAAATTATGTATTATTTACGTTCCAAGGATTCTGATAACCTTAACGGTGAATTAAATTATAGTCCAGAGTTATTCTGATTAGGAGTAAAGAATACCGATATTATTATCACTTTAACAGAAAGCGATTATTTTAAAAATTGTACAGAACTGCGTTAGACTGCGGGGTAAAGCGATAATACCTCTAGTAACCAGGAGAAGCGACGAGAACAAAAACAGAAGTGGATATTAACGTTATAATATTGTACTTTCGTAATGTAATGTCAATATAGATATATGTAGTCATATAATAAATTGCAAAAATTCTTCATAATTCACGTTTTCTTAATTTTGAATCCTTACAGTAACTTAGATTTAAGTTCTTGTATTGAATTTAAGAATTTTAGTTCAATATACTTAACTAACAGTATAATCAACAACATTCTTTACAAATGAATTAAATTTTATTTACCTAGTCTTAACAAAGGTGCACTTATTCTCAATTTGAAATGAAAAATCAAGAAATTACTTCATCATTAAATTAAGTAAGGAATAAATTCGTAATCATTAATACAAAAATACCAGTTAAACTGTTTTAGATCTTCGTTAATTAATAAATTAAGAGGGATTCATCGAGGCCGCTTTGAGTTCTTTGAAAGTTTCGATGAGACAAAACAGAAGAGGCAGACTTTGACTCTTCTCGGTTTCTTTCACTCCCAAGTCTTGAGCCAGGAAAGATCGATCCAAAGGTTGTTTTCCGAGTTCACATTCTGAAAATACAATTGTATAAATAAATACTCTGATTTTCTTAATTTATCACCACTGATAACGAAAAAATAATACTGCAGGTAACATCCAATTTTTTTGTTTATAATTCTACATGCCAAGAGCTTAAATTTGATCTTTTTTAAAAGTAATTATAAATTACCAGCTACGAGGACGTTGGAGGTGTACTTATAACCAATCCAGTCAAAATATTCTCTGATGAGTTCGTTTAGAAGCAACACATCGTGTGGAGATTTTGGTCTTTTTACTTTGTTCGATTTGCTCGAACCATCGAGAAGCTTCATTACTTCGGTTCTCATCTCTGCTTTGATTCTACCAAGTTGGCCGTCTGCTTCCAAAGAATCTCGCACTGCTGCAAAAATATGAAAAATCTGCAGTTTAAAATTTAAAAAAATACTTCAAATTTAAAAATGCAGAATGTTAAAATAAATTAATTAAAGTTTGAAACTAAACAAGTCGTTTAAAACTTCAATTGAAATTGAAAGCCTTAATAGTTAAGCAATTCGAAATTGAAAACATTCCTGAAAGTCGCTGAGAGGTCCGCTTTTAGTAAATTTACAGTTAAATAGGAAAAACAGAGAATTCATTCGTATTAAAATTTGATCATCTGAAAGTATTATAAACAATATTCATTTCAATTAAAATAACATTTGATGTCTTAATCTCTTTCTTTCTGATAAAATCTCCGTGGAATAACGTTGCTAATAGAATTCCTCTCAAAATATAAGAAGATTAAACAGATTCCTTTTCAGGAACTTACTTTCCGGCTCGCATTTTATTGATTCTACTGAAGTAAGCTCGTGAGGATTTAGCCGCTCATTAACTGGATCATCAAAATCTTCCAAAGAATCAGTTTCACCCGAGCAACTATTATTCTCTCTCCATAAATTGTCATAGCTCTTATGAGAGACTTGTATCTCAGGGTACTGTTTGCAAAAATTTTTATGCATTTTTGTGACCCACAATTCAGAAGCGAGAGGATTTCTAACCGATTCAATATGAGCTCGAAATATATTTATTGGATCTTCACTAACTTTGTTTGGTCTGTAGTGCTTTCCTCGCTTATCTGAAAGATCGATTTCAGCTTCGGCGTTCTTCAATTTATTTTGAAGCACCTTTATTCTTTTTGGGGTCACGCCCAAAACGTAGCAAAGCATTTTTTTGCATACCTTTACTTTTTTTGGGCCAAGTTGAAGTTTGTAGAGGAAAGTCACTTTGTCTACGATTCTTTGTGGATCGGTAAGACTCATACATTGGTAAACAATGTACTCGGATTGTTCCTCGTAGGTTTTTTGGTGGTATAAATTGAAAATGGTCAATCTGTCTTCGATAGTAAGCTTATTACATTGGTGACTGCACTTGCAGACTTGAGCCTGGAATTATATTTTTTGTTTAGATATCGATGAGAATTAAATTTTAAACATTTTAAAATACCTACAGGGTAAAAAAATTTAATGAAAATGACGTGATATATTATTAGACTCAATGTTATCCCAGTGTTAAATAATAACAAAAACAATTTATATAAATACTGTAATTTTCACTATTTTTCAAAATTTTACGTTGTTTATGCAAATTTTTTTATAACAAAATTTATTGCTTATACACAAAGATTGAAAGGCAAATACGAATTTTTGTTGGCAAAATGCAAAATACGAAAACATAATATACATGTTGCAACAACGTTATATTGCACTCACTTCTGTTGGAGGTGAAACTGCAGGAACTGGAACACCTTTTCTTGAAATGTAAGCCTTTCCAGAATCTTTAAGTTTTATTTTTTTCGCATCCTCGCTTTCTTTCGTGTGCTGATATTTTTTCTTCCTTGAATTTCCTATTTGCACATCAAGATCAAGAGTCGTTGACATGTTTTGAAGGTTATGCTTGTCAGACATTTTGAAATATACACGTTTTTCCGCGGAAACCGTAATTCAAATGTTTTTCCCGTTTTATCAATTTATAACTATTTTTACTTAAATGCTTTCAGATAATCTTTTAACTGTATTTAATTAAATAATAGATATAGGCACGCATAGTAAAAGATATCAATTAATAACATACTTACCGTTGATTAAGTCCTTTTCAGTTGACATTATCAAGGAAATTTGTAAAATTATTTATAATGATTAATAAAATGTCTCAAGTTACTTTTATGGGGGTTTGATTGATAAAAAGAACAAAATTTGACAGTTGAATGTCAACACAAATCGTTGCCATGGTTACGCACAGATGGGGAAACAGACGACACGTTCTGATTGGTTGGTTGTTTTCATAGATGGCAGCAGATTAGAAGTCAAAAGTTGATTAAAAATTTATTTTTCTTCATATTTTAATGAGAATTTTATAATTTTGATAATAAAAAAAAATCGGACGAGTAGGGTTTCCAATATATATAGCAAATAATGAAAATGAATGAAATGGCTTCAGGTTAGGATAGGATCGCTTGATTGAAAAAGTAGTTATTATTTACATAATCTAAAGAAAAATTAGAAAAATCTTAGGGAAATATTAAAATATTAAATAATCAGTACTATAACTTTAAAATGCAAAGTATTTTAATAAACTGAAGGTCCTGAGAGTTGAGAGTCTTGAGATTGACTAGCTAATGGCCAACGCGTGACGTAACAAAGCTTCCTGAACGTTTTCGTGGTTTTTATTAGTAGCCATTTTGTTTTCGTCAGCCGAACAATATAAGGTATTGCATATAGAAATAATTTGCGTAATTCTAGAACAGTTTAGCGGCCATCTCGGCACACAGGAATTATCAGGAAACTGGCAATTGCCTATGTAGATCAGACGTTATTTTTTTTAGTCGAAAAGCAAGTTGGTTAATATTTGGGTAAGCCTTCGTTCTCGCCGAGATTTCGAGCCCCTGTATTGACCGTGATGTCCGCAGTGAACTTTTTCTAAAAATCTTCTCACTCTGTCCTTCAAAATTTATTAGACTTTTTTATAACTTCTTTTTACTGTTTTGAAAAAAATGTTGAACTAAAAAAAAATCAACCCCTCTTTGCAGTTGTAGAGTCCCGAGTCTTATGTCACTTTTCACATTCAATTTTTACATGTTCTGATAATTTTTTGTGAAAATGAAGACTGACATATCTTTAGTCTCTTATTTTTAATACTTTTAATATTTTATAATATAAAGTGTCATTAGTTCGTCGAATTAATGTTGAATTTGTCTTTCTGATATGGAGTGTCATGATTTTTAAGTTCATTTTACATATAAATTTTTTTAAATGAATATTTCTTTATTTTGGAATAATTCCGAGATCAGATTCTTAATTCTGTATTATTAGGAGTAAGAATCTGTAGTCATCGATGAATGATTCGGATATAATTATACATATATTTCGAACGCCGATTTCTGTCATGAATGATAAAACTCGTAAACGTGACTGGCATTCTTGAGTCATAAATTTATTAATAATAATTCTCAGAAACATATTATTTGCGGTTATTTCAATTTAAATGCTTCTGTTATTTTTGTATTATTGCATAATTTTGTCTGATTTGTATGTATATTAACACATTTATCCTTACAGAGATTTAAAATTTGACCACCCAAAAAATTAAATCCTAAATTTGCTCTTAAGTGCTCAAATGCGTATGTTTTGAAATATTTTCTGATTTTTGAAGTAATTTTAGTTTTTACTTAAAACTTGATTTTCTCTGACTATTTACTCCTCTATTTTTTAATAAAATACGGCTATTCTCATTTCTATTGTTTTTGTATATTTATATTACATCTTTATTTTTTACTGTTCATATGGTAATATTACCATTTGGTGACATCTGGGCTTTCTTATATATCTTTAAATCTTATTTCACTGTTAAAAATGGAAGTAATTTCTCTAGTACCAAATTGAAAGATCAAAAAGTCACATTGGAAGTGTTTTCTTACAATTGTAAAATATTTTCTATTAACTCTCTGATACTCTGATACTTTTATCGTAAGAAGACAATTTTAAAAAGCTCAGTTCCTCAAAAAAAAGGAAATATTCAGACTTTTTAGGGTGCGCTAAAGTATTACGTAATATTAGAAAGGAAAAAAGAGTGTCAACATTTTAAAAAATTCATAACTTTATATTCAAACATTCAGTATTGTGAAATTTTCAATCAGAAGGTTTCAGTATGGAATAATTGAAGCAAATAGTTGCGAAATGACGCATTTTATTGAATAGAATCTTATTTTATCAGTTAAGAATTCAAACAATTTCGTTACACTGTAATCTGTAAAAAATTAAAAATGATCAGGGTGTCTACCTGACCGAGAAATCGTGAAAACCGGGAAATAACCGGGAACTTTGTTTACCGGGAAATGACCGGGAATTTGATTCAGTGGCCGGGATTTTTCTCTCGAATGTACTAATAGGCAAATTAAAAGTGATTTCATCTATTTTATTCTAATTCTGAGTTAAAACATTGAATTTTCTGAAAGAATTATAATTCTGATTTGGGACAAGAGATTTCAGTTAAGAATTATAATTTCGACTTTGAGACAAGGAATTTTTTAAAAGATTTATAATTCTAAGCTTCGATATGGAATTTCAGTAAATAAAAACAATTTTTAGTTTAGAGTAGGGAATTTCCGAGAAGAATTATAATTTTGAGTTTGTAGCAGGGAATTTTAGTACCTAAAGAAATATAATTTTGACAATTTGATAGGATGACAATTTGATTATAATTTTGACTTTGGGACAGAGAATTTTCTAAAAGAACTATAGTTCTGAGGTAGAACTAGGAATTTCCGTAAAGAATTATAATTTTTACTTTAGGACAGGGAGTTTCCGTAAAGAATTATAATTTGACTTGGAACAGAATTTTTGACGTGGAACGGGAATTTTGGAAAATAATTTTAATTCAGAAAATCTCTTGAAATCTTAAAAAATGTTTGAAATCATTCAAATCTTTTGAACTCTTTTAATCTGATCGGGAAAAATTAGCAATTGGGCGGGAGAAAACTGAAATGACCCAGACTTTAAAATCATCCATCAGATAGACACCCTGATGATGTTTTATCGGAAAAAGAATATTTCACATCAATGGAGTGTAGCTCTCATTATCTTTTTAACAGTGTAGTGATTTTAAAGCTCAAGAATGACAGAACATTATCTACTTTTATACCCTCCATCTGTGAAATACGCCCCTATAATTTCAAAGCATAAACTAAATCCAGATTAATTTTAAAATCAAATTTGTAAACAATTTAGTACTCTCGCTCTAGTCTATTTGTCTTGCGTAAGCACATATTAAAAGTCAATCATTAACGGCACAATAATCCAGCTGGGACTGTGTACTTATAGAAGGCAGTTTCTATCCTTATAGGTGTCCGTCTGTACGTTCAGCTTGACGAGAGCCGGGCGCTTCAGCAGCACACGATGGACTCGAAACGTTACGACCATGGCCCCAGGTCAAATTCAGAATCGCCGCCCGTCCCGCCTTCGCCTCCTCTCTTTGGCTCAAGTATCTCATCACACGACCTCGCCAAAAGCAGATCCACTTCCAGAAGATCACATTCACCTCCTGACCATAAATCATCCAGGTCATCCAGATTCGACTCTCCGGAAAGGCGAAGAAGAAAACGCAGCTCCTCTAGGTCCTCTCCAGTTCGCACCCATCGACGATCGCGGTCTAACGACAGGGAACGGGATAGAGATAGGGAGAGATTAAGAAAATATTTTAGGAGGGAAAAGTCAAAGTCGCGATCTCGGGGAAGGTCTAGGTCAAGGGGTAGATCAAGAGGTAGTTCTAGGTCTAGGTCAAAGGGTAGATCCAGGTCCCGGGGTGGGTCGAGGTCCAGGGGAAATACTTCTAGGGGAAGGTCCAGGTCGCGTGAAAGACGACGAAGTCGAAGTCGCAACAAGAGTAGAGAGAGGCAGAGGTTCAGGGAAGTTCGAAAACAACACAGAGCACCTTCTTACGAGTCTGACGCTCCAGAAGAAGCTGTGGAGGTCGCACCACCTCCTCCAGTGATTTTACCTCAACCTAACGCCTTCAAAAACGACGGCAGCTTCATGGAGATGTTCAAGAAGATGCAAGAGCAGATGCAGCCAGTTCAGAAGCCAACGACGTCCGTTTTGGAAGAAAAACCAGTTGCTCCACCGCCACTTATGGTTGGCAAGAGACGAGGTGGAAGGATCCTGAAGACTGGGATGGTCGCCAAGCCAAAGGTGGAGCAGACAGCGGACCAACCGAAAGACGCATGGTCGTTGTACATGGCGGAGGTGAAGAAATACCGGGAGGTTTGCTGCCAAGAAGAGGACAATACAAGGCCTCTCGTCAAATAGGGGGGTTCCAACTTTCTTCTTTTTTAACTCTTTCTAAATTCTTCCGATATAAACGCTGGACTCTGCCTTTTCGATTACTTTGCTACAGTGTCAATGTTAAACGAGGGTGATTTGTTAGATGTTAAAGAAGCGAAATAATTAACTTTATCAAGTGTCTGTGTTAGTGTTAAGTGACAAGAAACGAGAGACGAATGGACTAGAGCGAGAGACTGGGGTAGGGATTCGATCTTACGTTCTGCAAGGGGTTTATTTTAAAATTAGACTTGACATTTTTTTGAGAAAGATTAAAGTTTGGGAAGGGTTTTTATTTTTTGGGAAAAATGTTATGCTTGGAGTGAGAGGATCTTTGAGTAATAGAAGCAAACACTTGTTGAGCAGTACACTCTTTCGAGATGTCGGACAAGGCGGAGATTAAACAGATTTGCAAGCAGTTTCAAGATGGAACCTACGAGCCTGTGGGAATCGACAGTAGATTCCCTAATCAAAATCAAACCAGGTAAAGCTGTTGAATTTTGGTTGAAGTTTTTAGTAAAAAGGGGTAAAGTTGTACAATTTCAAAATGAATGCTTCAGCAACTCATTCATTTTAATTTAAAAACGTTGAAACTTTCAAAAAGAGTAATTGAAACATTAAACAAATTTTGGGTTCAAATTTAAATCGTTGAAAATAATTGTGCAATTAGGAAGATGAATTATTTTTAACTAAAAGATTTATAGTAACGTATCCAAATCTCAGTTTATGTATTACGAAACATTCGACATCTGTAAACTGTAAAGAAAATATTAATTTGGTTAAAGTACAGGTCCTTTTTGATATCGAGGAATTTCCTGACTAAATTATATTACCTGTAAATTTGTTGTCCATTTTGTAGTTTTGAAATATTACACCTTATTGTGAAAAATGGGGAAAAAATTAAAATTAAAAATTATTTATTACAGTAAATAAAAGAATAAATTGATTAAAATAGAGATAATTTCATATGAAAGAGTCTAACTTTGCTTTAAATATTAAGGGTTTTAAATCGTAAATAAGACAGTTATCTCATTTGGAATTTTTAACAGGCATTGCTACCAGTACTACGTGGATTTCCATAGATGTTCAAAAGTACGTGGGCCAGATGATGCGGCATGCAAGAAATTCAAGAGAGTATACGAAACTATGTGTCCACTGAGCTGGATTGAAAGATTTGATACCCAAGTTGCGGAAGGCAAATTCCCTGGAAACATTTGATTATTGAGCGATGTTAATTACTTAATAATGATCTAGTAGAATTCTCTTCAAAGTGTCAGGATCGTAAAATCGAATCTATTCCTGCTTGTATAGTTAATTACTATTAAATAAATTAAGAGAATAAGTAAGGATATTTGAAGTTTTTATTCTTAATTTGATCAGATTTTTCTTATAATTATCTTAAATTTGTTCAGTTAATTTATTAATAAGAATCATTTGTAGTTCGACAATATTAAACAATAAAATAGAATCATGAGGTTTGAAAATTTATTATTTTCGCGCTAAAGTAATTAGGAAAGTGAGGTTATGTTCGTACAACTTGAGAAACGTTGAAAATGTTTGGTGACTTGTAAGTTTTGTATATATTTATATTAAGTAGGGTTTGTTATGTCGGGCTTAAGTCTCATAGGAGAATATTCCTCAGATTCAGAGGATGAAAAATTCAAATCGAAAAAAGAAGAAAATCGCCAATATAACGCCGAAAGTAGGTTAGTAACATTTCTAGGTTATGTTTATGAATAAATTAAAAACGTTAAGATTATAATTGTTTCACATTGTTCTCTTATATTTTATCATGTCAATATACATATTTCTCTTGCTAAACAATTTTATGAATATTTAAAAAAAAGTGAAATGTCTGAGTGCTTCGAAATTCGGTGAACCACCCTTTTCCTTTTTTTTCCCCCTGGAAAAGTGTTAAAAAAATGTTTTCTACATTTTATAATATAATTAGAATTTCAGGATTCGCAGTTAGTTTAAGATATTCTACATTCCAAGAAAAAGAATTTGGTGAAAATTTATATTCTCTAATAAATTATGAATCGTAAATTAAAAAAAAAAAAGGCCTAAATGAATAGGTATGAAGTTCCCCTACCGAAAGAGATCTCAGAATATTAACTAAAGATTCTAAGGCTCTGAGAATTTT
>JAUMHM010000049.1:27931249-27962486 GCA_032362435.1 Melikaiella ostensackeni
TACAAAAAGAAACCCCAAGTTAAAAGACTTACATAATATTAAGAAATATAATCAATTTTTGTAAGGTATCATTTTTCAAACTTTAACTGCGATATATACGTATACAAAAAGAAACCCCAAGTTAAAAGACTTACATAATATTAAGAAATATAATCAATTTTTGTAAGGTATCATTTTTCAAACTTTAACTGCGATATATACGTATACAAAAAGAAACCCCAAGTTAAAAGACTTACATAATATTAAGAAATATAATCAATTTTTGTAAGGTATCATTTTTCCAAAATCTTTTGAATGACTTCTAAAATTACTTAAAATTTTGTGAAATCATTTTAAACCTATGTGCCCTTTCGGAATATATTAAAATCTATCAAATATCATTGAAAATCTGTGTAAATCTTAAGACTGATACCATTTCTTTAAATCTCTCAAAACCTTTTAAATTGAAATATTTATATGAATCTTTTGAAATCGTTGAAATGTATCAAATCATCTTCAATTTTTTGAAATTTTTAGAATAATTGTTAACTATGAAAAATGAAAGCATCACAAAATGACTATAAACAGGGCCGCTTAAGTCCCTTTTAGTAACTTTTTTTTCTCAGATCACTTTTTAGTCAATTTTTCAAGATAAAGTCACTTTTTAAAATGAAAAGATCACTTTAGTCACTTTTCATTCTATAAATGAAAACAAAGAAGCCAAGGGTTAATTACTGTTGAATTCAGGTTTGCCCATTTCTGAATTTTCTGAAATTCTTTGGAATTCAAGAGAATCCAGTGAATTCAATTGATATTTTTTCAAGTTTTAACAATTTTGATCCATTCACTTAAATTTTTTCAAATTCATTCTGAATTCTTTTAAATTCACGTTGAATTCGTATGAAATTCATCGAATTCTCTTGAATTCCTTTGAACTCTTCTGAATTCACTCCAGCTTTACTGAAAATAAATGGATTTATTTTAGTTTTTTTTTTAAAATTCACTTTGAAATCTTAGGCATTTCATCCAATTATTTTTGAATTCCCTAGAATTCTTCTAAATGCGCTCCAATTTTACTGAAGTCAATGAAATATTTTGGATCTTTTGAATTTTTTTCAATTCATTTGAATTCATTTGGAATGCAACCTGAATTCTTTTGAAGTTTTTTTAATTCACTCTGAATTCTTATAAATTTCTTCAAAATCTCTTTTAATTCTCTTGAATTCTTCAAAATTCACTCCAATTTTAATGAAATCAATAGAATCTTTTGGATCTTTTGAATTTTGTTCAATTCATTTGAATTCATTTGGAATTCAACCTGAATTCTTTTGAATTCTTTGGTATTCTCTTGAATTTTTTTAATTTACTTGCCGTTTTCTAAATTCACTCAATTTGTAGTCAGTTCATTGGATTTTTAAATAGTTTTTGTGAATTCACCCTCAAGTCTTTTCAACTCACCTTGAATTCTTAGGTATTTCATAAAATTCTATTTAAATTCCCTTGAATTTTTTCTAAGTTTACTCGAATTTTCATTTTATTCATTGGTATCGTTTTTATGTTTAATTTTTTTTTTCAATTTACTTGAATTCTGTTGATGCAATTTTGTTCTATTCACTATAATTCTTATAAATTTCATCAAAGTCTTTTGAATTTTCTTAAATTCACTCAATTCCACTCAATTAAATGCAATTTTTAATAGTTTTTGTGAAATCATCCTCAAATCCTTTAAACTCACCTTGAATTCTTAGTCATTTCACTAAATTCTTTTTGAATTCCCTTGCATTTTTCTAAATTCACTCCAAATTTAATTAATTCAACGAATTTTTAAAATATGTTTGAATTGAAAATGAAATGGAATGAAAAAAAATGAAATGAATGGAAAATGAGTTTCAATTCATATGAATTCTTATCAATTGCATCGAACTCTTCTAACTTTTCTTAAATTTCTCTAAATTCACTCAGACTTTATTTTATTCATTGTTTTTTTTTTTTTTTTTTGTAATTTTTGGATTTTTCCAGTTCACTTAAATTTTGTTGCATTCACCCTGAATTCTGTTCACTCCCAATTTATTCAATTCATTGGACATTTTTTCATTTTTTAAATTTTGTTCAATTCATTCGAATTCTTATGAATTTCATCAAAGTCTCTTGAACTCCCTTGAATTCTTTTTAATTCAATCTAATCTTACTGTAATTATTATTGATTTTTTGAATTTTTGTCAATTCATTTGAATTTACCGTGAACTTTTTGAATTTAACTTCAATCGTTCTAAATTCACTCTGAATTTTTTTGAATTTATCCTGAATTCGTTAATATTCACCTGGATTTATTATAAATTTTATCGAATTCTTTTGAATTCAAAAGAACATTGAGTCACATTATTAATGCACATTAGTGACTTTTTGGTTTTAAACTGTTTTTTTGGTCACTTTTTCGGTTTGAATAGATAACGTTTTTCACTTTTTTGAAGTAAATTGGGCTGTGTTAGCTCTGACTATAAAGTATGAAATTCTAATAATTTTAGGCCCTAATTGTTTTACCCTTTAAGCTATGACGACACTCTTTTATAAAAACATTTTCTTACCAGCATCTTAATTTCTCAACTAAAGGCTGCCTTTACCACAAAGTATAAAAACATGGAAAGGAGTTGATCACCACACAGAAGTGACAGACGATCCTTCACAACATGAGGGCAAAATTCGATCCTTTAAACACGAACGTGGAAACTGGGCAACCCTCGTCTACATTTTATGTGTGTACAAATGTTTTAGTAATTTATAATTTAAAAAATATATATAACAAATTAAAAACATTTCTAACTCGAATAATTGTTTTTAGATAAGCCAAGTGAAACTTTACTATCTTGGATGAATTTGATTAGAACCCAGCACTCTGTCGAAGATGGGAAACTCTTTGAAGAATTCCACGTTAGTCTTACTCGAACCGTAGCCCTGAAATTTCACTGGATTAATTCCTTTGTAGAGGGAGTCAAGAAAATATCCGAAAATTCAAATCAATTCGAGATGGAACTAACAGATGTCAAAGTTTATTGTAATGATGACAAAACTCGCACTTTTCTCGGAATTTGTTGCGAAAACAATGAGGCTTTGGATGATTTAACAGAAGCTTTAAATAAGTTGTTGAACGAGTATCAGTTGCCACGTTTTTACGAGGTGAGAGTATTTTTACATTATTACACAGAAATATTACATTTTAAACTTTTAAAAAATGTCTTTTATTATGTGTACTATATTATAAAAATACATTATATTTTAATTATTTTTCTTCGATTAACACTTACAATAAATAAGATAAAAATATAAGTCTTTTTGTAGGAAGCATCGCACCACGTAAGTTTTTCGTGGTTCCTCGGCGATCAAGAAAAACGATTGAAAGCTCAGCTTCCATCATTTTGTTCCTCTCTAAGGACCTTTCTCTCCGAAAATTCAGAGGAAAGTTATGTAAAGGTGCAGGAGTTGCACTGTAAAATAGGAAATCGACTTTATACATTCAACCTCAGTTGATCCTTGGATCATACCCTCTGTGATACAAAATTAATTATTTACATACAGAAAAAGTTATTCACAACTAAATTACATAGGCTTGAAAATCACAACATTATGTGGCAATTTGTTAGCCATACCCTTTCCCCTCCAGAGATCTTCCCACGCATCCGTCACATTTCCAGCCATACTGACTATGAAAGTGCAAACTTCCGGATTTGCTATTACTACGTCTGCCAAAGGAAAGTCTAAAATTTCTGTGCAG
Organism: Melikaiella ostensackeni; assembly: GCA_032362435.1. Classification (NCBI taxonomy): domain Eukaryota; kingdom Metazoa; phylum Arthropoda; class Insecta; order Hymenoptera; family Cynipidae; genus Melikaiella; species Melikaiella ostensackeni. The sequence goes on from JAUMHM010000049.1 coordinate 27,934,998, forward strand.
CCCCCAACATCGATGTAAAATAAACTAGGTTCTCGCTTAAGAAGAGCATAAACTGAAACTTTCGTAACGTCTTTATTACCTCCGAGCACGAATCTTGAGAGATTCGGCGTTGCTGACAAAATTCTTCTAACGTCAGCGTCTGTGATTTTACAAGAAGAGAGCTCTAAAGTTTCCAAAGCAAAAAGAGAGTATTTAGGATTGTTAATAATTTTACTGACTACGTTAGAACTGCAAGGACTTTGAGTATTGGAAAGAGTCAGTCCAAGCATTTGCCTTTGGAGAAGATGACTTATGCCCTCGCCTCCCAAAGCGTTCCAGGAAATGTCCAAATTTTCAAGAGATTCATTTGTAAGTGTAAAACGAAACTCGTCCAATTTACAATATCGCATATTCAGCGTCTGAAGGTGGTTTAAAGGCAGAAGCAAATTGTACAGTTTTTCTTGGCTTTGGGATCCCAAGGGATTGTAACTTAGGTTTAATATTCTAAGTTGCTGAGGAAATTTTTCAATCTCTGATAGAACTTCGAAGTCTATGTCGCAATTTTGTAGATGTAACTCGTAGAGGGATAATAGTCTTTGAATCATTAAGTTCAAGAGTTTTCCGTGGCCGAAAAGAGTTCCTCCTGATAAGTGGAGAGTTTGGAGCCCTTTTTGGTACTGCAAGCTTTTTATCAAAGGATAGAGTTCTTCGTCTAGAGTTTCTTTAGAGTTTAGACGAAATGTTGATGTGTTTTCGCAGACTTTTAGACACTTTATTGTGGATTCTTGCACATCTGAAAATTATTTTAGGAAGCGTTTAAACTAGGAGCATTAAAATTGAAAATAATTAAATACAAGGCTTTAAAATTGAATAATTGCCCATTAGGAGTCTGAAAATGTCAAATTCAAGTCTTTAAAGTTGAACGACTTTAAACTGAAGGCCTTGCAAATAAAACAATTATTCGAAGCACTCGTGTGAAAGCGTTTAAATCTGAACAATTTAAAATTAAAGCCTTAGAAAATTTAAAAAAAGTAACTTAATAATGATAGGGTGGCCAATAGACTGGGGAAACTGTTAAATGACTGGGAAATGACAGTAAATTTATTTTCTGACCGAAAATTTGGTTAAGTCTCAGTTTTAGTAGAAATACGTTCATCCAATCACTTTAAATGCCCCTTAATGTCATATAAAATAATGTGAAATTAAAGGAGTTCGTTTCGAAATTCTTTAAAATGGCTACGTTTCTAATTGGAAATTGGAATTTAGTTGTTTCAAGACTCATTTTATGGCTTTTTGAAAACTTTTAGACTCCTTCTTACAATATAATCTGAACTGCAAGCATTCTTTTTTTTATTGCAGAAATTTATAACCCAAAAACAGGATATTGATAATATTTAAAATTCAATTCTTTCAGATTGAAATACCTATACAAAATTCTTTGATTTAAAATTTGAATTTAAAAAAATGTATAATTCAGACATCAAGGCTTTAAGAGTTGAAGAAAATTTTCAATTTTTAACGTTCAAAACTCAATAAGTTTAGGTTGAAGCTTGAGAAATTAGATTATTTCAAATTAATAACTTTTGAAATCCAACAATTGTGAATTAAAAGCTTTAAGATTTGACAAATTTATTTCAAACTGAAAGCCTCAATAGTTGAAACTTTAATCATTTAAATCCTTAAAATTTCAATAATTTCAAATTCAATACTGAATAATTTGAAGTTTATTACTTTTAAATTTGAAATTAAACTAATGTGAATTCGAAAGTAAAAAATTATATCTACACTATTCAATTAAAATCCTTCATGTTTAAATAATGAATAATTTTCAAATGAAGACACTAAAAATTTAATAATTTCACTTTGATGCTTTATAAATTGGTCAATTTTAAACTAGTATCATGCGAAATTGAATAATTTTGAATTTGCATTAATTTAAATTTGAATAATTTTTAGATGGGAAAATTCAAAATTGTTTAGTTCAAATTAACATTGTTTATAATTCAGCAATTAAAAAATTAAGGGTTATATCACTTGAACATTTAAAATCGAATAGATTACGTTTTACACTTCAAGAATAGACAATTTTAAATGAGAAGCGCTTCAAGTTTCAAAATATTCAAGTGTAGCATTTAAAATTATCTGGTATCAAATTAAAAATTAAAAATTTCCAATTGAAGGTTTTAATGTTTAAATAATCAAATTGAAAATGCACAAAAATGAATCATTTTAGATTGAAAATATATACTTGGGACAATTTCAATCACTCAATCTTGTACAATTTAAAATCGAAAGTCTTGTTAGTTGAACAATTTTCAGTGCTTCTAGTTCAATCTGTCACATTCTTAAATATGTCCTAAATGAAAAACTTTTAAATTTTGAAAGCTTTAATTGGAAATAAATTTGTTTTGAAAATGTTAAATTTGAGATTTTTTTTTTGTTTGAAGACCTCGAAATAAAAAATTGTTTAAATTTGATGGATTCTACTTTTGAATTTGGAAATTGGATAATTTTAAAAGCTTCGAATTTAAATTTTAAAAACTATTTTCAATTTGAAATTGTACAATATTAAACATTTGATTTTTTAAATTTTCGAACAATTTTAAATGCATGAAATTTTGAATCATTTCGTTTTGAAGGTTTCAATGTCAAATTTTAAATGACCGGGAGTCTTGAGTGGCCACCTTGAATGAGGAAAATAAATAAATAGGAAAATCTGCACAACTTACTTATTTTATAGTCTTTGGAAATAGCTTTGTATCTATCGACGATGGACGGCGTGTGCATATCAATTATTTCCCCTTTCAACTTAATCGGATCTCCACTCCTCATCAAAAAACTCGACGTAGTCTCCGGAGAGAGTTCAACTCCTTCCCAAGTCGTGAACCTCAATTTCGCTTTGCAACCCGTATCTTTCTCGAACTTATTCTTGACCTCTTCCATCAAATTCTCCATCACATTCTGTCGATCACTAAAATACGTAATCGTCAAATTATAAGTATCGTAATCCACTAAGACTGAAAAATTCAGCACTTCACAAGACGCTATTTGTTTCGGTGAATAATCAGACGCAGGCAGAAATATCGGAGAGGGCGTTCGAGAGTTCGCGTCCTTGGTAAATCCAGTTTTCAGAAGAGACAACTGTCTCGTTCTCTTTTTCTGGGCCTTTGGAAAGTCAGAAAAGATCGACTCACTACTCTCTACACTCTCACGACTATTAGTATCAAAATCGACACTTGCTTCTGATTCAATCGAGAGTTTTCTCTGTCGTTTAAAATCGTTTTCTAATTCCAGAAGACCATTGCTAGACTTTCTTTTGATCGTTGCGGAAGACTCTGTACTCGGATTTCTTTTTACACTCGAAGTCGATTCAGTAGAATGTCTCTTCACATTATGAGGTGTTTCGCAAGAGGTTCTTTTCTTCGTAGCGGGCACAACGACATCTTCTTCCAGCCAATCATCGACGAGAATTTGCTCAGAATCTATAAGAGGTGCAGTTACTCTTTGAACTTTCGAATGGTTCACCTTAGTTCCTAACAATCCTCCCCTGTGTTTCAAATTGGCTATCGTCCTCTTATAATCCTCCCCAGCAGAAATTTTCTCAGGTTTCTTCGATTCTTTCCTTCTATCTCCCCCTTTGTCCTCGTCTTCATCTAGCAATTCGTTCCATCGCGGCCTCTGTGGTACGAACTTTTTTCGATTTTTTGAACTCACTGTCGTTAATTTACGGAGTTTCTCGTGAGCAAATTCGTACTCGACTTCGTCATAGGATTCATCTCCCTCGACGCGATTCTTCCAACTTTCTAAGGAATCAAGAACTGTTTCTCCACTATCAGTTACGGCATTCACATTCGCGCCGTTTTCAAGCAGAAAATAAATCATCGAAAAATGCCCACAAGCCGCTGCGTCGTGAAGAGGAGTCACTGCGCAACACATCGATCCACCAGGATCGTTTACGTCAGCTCCAGCTTGAATTAATTCCCTCGCGATATCTACGAATCCATGATTTGCGGCCTCGTGTAGCGGGGTCCAGCCACAATTATCTCGCACTTGAACGGGATGTCCTTCTGCTAAAAGTTTCTCTACATTCTCAATAGATCCGCTGATGCAAGCGACGTGCAATTGCGTTTCTCCCAAAGGGTTTTTCTTGATAACAAAACCTCTTCTGAAGGTTTTTTTAGGTCTATGAATGCCTTCACTTTTATTCAAAGCATCCTCTACATCGGATAAATCCTCCAAGCAAATATCTTCCCCGATATTTTGACTCTTTGGATCTTCTTCTTCATCCGACTCGATTTCCATAACCTCCTCTAATTTGTTCAGCCTTGACCGCACACATTGCGCCTCTTCAATATCCGCAATGTTCTCCAGATAATCAAGAAGTTCCCGCAAAACTGAAACTTCTAATTTCTTGTCCTTGGATTCCTTAGCGTGAGACAAAGCCAGGTTAAAATTTTCCCGTATCTCAAGTTCTTCAGATCCTGCCGATATCATAAGATCAGCGAGGTACAAAGCCGATCTGCAAGCTTCTCGTGGATCGGAACAGAGTTGCAATTCCCTCCGAGCATAGGGTAAAGCCTCGAGGTCTCGTCCAGCATCTTTTAGAGTTTGAGCCAGACTTACCAAAGCTGCTCCTACCTTTTCGCTGTGAGATTCCTCCGCATACATCAGCATTTTTCCGTAATAATCTATCGCTTTGTCGTAGGATTTTACTTCAACTGCGGCATCCCCTAAATTTTCATAAAGCTTTTGTTTGGCTGGTATACTGGTTTCGATTAGAAGAGTGTCCTCTGCTCTGCATAATGTTACAGCTGAAAGAATGAATTTATTTTAGAAGTTTAAGAGAATTATTTTAATTTTTTAGAAGTAACGCAAATACCTACCAATTCTCAACAATTTTTCAGCTTGCTTTCGGACATCTTCAGATAGATTCTTCATTATGTAGAGATTTACTAATGGCTTTCGAGCTTCGAGCCATTCTCCTAATTTCAGAAGCAACTCTGCTTTGGCTAAGTTAGCGTCAGCTTTCATCGAAGAGTCGCTGACATTTGCTGCTTTTTCGTAGAATTCTAAGGCCTGATCATAGTGCGCTTGACGTTCTTGAAAAGCACCGAGTGCAAGATTTGTTCTGTGAAGATCTTCCTTTAAATCATGTTCCCTGCATAATTTAGCGGCGGATTCAATCATCTCTAGTGCCTCCTCTCGCGCCCCCTGCACCTCTCGAACAAGCCCGAGATTCAACATCAATCTTGCCCGCATCATCATCAGTTCTCTTTCTGTAATACTGCCTTCCAATCTGAAAAATTGAATACATAAAGTCTTTCTAAAATATCCTAAAATGGCGTAAACAGAGTTTGGACTCACTTCAGAGATCAGAAATAGTGTCAATAGTGGCATAAATTTTGAAAATAATAGCGAAATACTGTTATACATTTTAAAAAATAATAATAGACTTGTATATAAATCACCTAGGCCTTGGATTGACTATATAATGCATAAAATCCTATTGATTTTTAAATTATATTTGCACAAATTAAATTAACTATGAAGTTAAGGCATAGACTTAAAACTTAAAAATTGCTAGATCCATTAAGAAAAATCTTTTCAAAGTTATAAAGCATATAAAAATGGAACAAAACAGTATTGTAAAGTAATTCCATAAAATTATATTGATAATTTTGCATTTTATGGAAGTATTTTAAATTTCTAAATGATTCTTTTGGATAAATTTCAAATTTAACTTATTTTTTAATTTAACTTATAAATTTAACTTCCCAAATTCCAGGTCTTTTCCAGGGCAATTAAAAAAAAAATCTAGAACTCACGCTGATACTTCGATTTCAGAAAAATTAGAAACTTTCGAAGAGAAAAATATCATTAAAGAAGAATAATCGCATTAATTGAAACTAATTAAACTCTGATTTAAAGTATTTGCAAAGATACACTAAGAATAATGGATTTTACCATTTGGGACAGCGCCAGCGCTCTGTATAGATATTAAGCCGTAAATCTAGATGTTTAGTTTATAATTCAAGATTTAAATAATAACATGTAGATTGTAAAAATTAATATTATATTTAACCTTGACAACTATCAGATCGCTGTCCCATATTTTAACATCAGAGATCATAAACGGTGTAATCCATTTTTCTTAGTGTAAAGAAAATCTTTGAAAATTAATTCCTACTTCACTAGTTCCATTAAAATTAATTAGTTTCCTCCAGACACGATAATTTTAATTTTGAAGTATTTTAAAATCCCAGGAATTTCTACATCTTTGAATTACTAAGAAATAAATTAAATTCCATTTTCACGGACGCCCATATGTTAATTATTATTCTTACATAAAAGGATTGATTCGCGTCTAAAATATTTCTTTTACAAATTTCAAACAAATCAGTTTGCTTTATTTTAAAATGAGACAAGTTTATAGTTAACAGCATATTTTCAACTTGAGTTGCTTGAATTTCAAATTTTGGTTAATTTAAAGTTTTTTTTTTCAATTTGTGATACTCTTTAGGTCCTATTTTTTGTATGTGAAGTTAACATGCTGCAAGGTCGAAAAATTTCAATTTTCTATTCTGTTGTTTAATATCAACTTAACTTTTTTCAAAACTCCAATTTTTTCTGTTTGAAGTCTTATTAATTGGAGAGGATTTATAATTTTTACTATTTTCAAAACAGAAAACATTTAATTTGAAATTTTTCTTATCAATAAAAGATGTATGCTTTTATTTAGCGTTATTTATTCTTGAAGCTAATACATTTATATACCGTTCAATTTGAAACTTATTTACTTCAAAATTGTACGAAACAGTATAATTGAAATACCTATGATTTTTTTTATGATCGAATCGGAAATTATTCGATTTTGAATGTTTTCGAATTTCAAAGGTTCAACCAATAAGTTTTACTAATAGACCTTTTTTAAGAGCGAGTACAAACATAATGTCACGAACACCTTCAAAGGTTTCGAGCAGTTTTCACTTCCGTTTCATAAGTGGGGAAAAGACTTCCCATATGTTTGTCTTTTTCCCTGGTGTTAAAAGCAGTGAAAAGTGCTCAAAAAATTTGAATATCGCCTGACATGCGCTCTAGCGTTTATTTAAATGAAAAGGTCTATTGAAATGGTAAAATTTGGAAATACTTTTCTTTAAAAAGTCAACAAAAGTAAAAAATATCGTAAAATGCGGGGCCTACATATTTCTGTACTAGAGATGGTAGACATGTTATTAGCCAATCAGCGAAAAAGTTCGAAAATATTTTTCAAGGGATAGTGAAAAAATAGTGGCATTGGCGGACAATGACGATAAAATAGTTGGCATTAGTGGCGTTTTTTTTTCTTCAAAATAGTGTCATTGTTCAAAAAAAGTTTCAAATAGTGTCAATAGTGGCGTAACTTCGAGCCCTGCCGGTTAAATTAAAATATTGAAAATAGTTCAATTTAGGGGACTAGAAAATTTTTAATTGATATTAAATGAATTTTATTTACTTGGTACATAGTCGAATGCTTTTGGTGTAAGCTTTCTTGGCATTTTTAAGAGCTTCTTCTCTTTCTATAGGTTTCTCTACCAAGCTCTCCGCGAAGCAGAAATATGTTCTTCCTAAGGTGGCGAAAGCTCTTTGTTCCTCTACGAGATTTTCAAGTTTTCGAGCTCCCTCTGTAAAAACCGGATTAGAGTTAAATTATTCTATTTATTACTCCTTTCGTTTTACTCATTCAGCTGACCATGAGTAAAAACAGAAACATAAATTAATAAAGATGAAAATTATGAATATTTAAAGTACCGAGATGTCGATTTTGATGAAGAAGTGCCTCTTCATAATTTCCCATAGTGGCATGAACTTCTCCTATCATTCTATGTGCCACTGCAGATTCTAGTTCATTTTCCGTAACTTCGCAAGCTTCTACTTGTTCCAAGTATTCTTGCAATGCTTCCTCAAATCTTGAAGTTTCGAAATAAAAATCTCCTAATTCTTTGAGAACTTCTGCAAGTTGTTTCACATTGCCATCGCGCGTAGCGCGTTGCTTTCTCTTCAAAAGTCCTAACAAAAAAAAAAAGATTTTTATTCATAACCTCAAGATTTAAAAAAAAGTTGAAATAAAAATGAATTCAAAAAACATATTTTTTCTACAGTTTCCATATAGAATCATATAAGGATCGTCTGATTTTGTACAAAAATAATGCACATGAAAATATTTAATGTCTATGCATAATAAAAATAAAAATTAATACCAGAAATTTTACTACCTAATTTGCAAACAATTCAGTTTTTCAAAATAACAATAATATTACTTTTGTTTAAATATTTTCTCAAATATATTTCTAAAAAAAAATTAAAATGATTTTGCTCATAAATGTGGTTTTATTCTACATATTCAGAACAAGCAAAAACTACTATTAATAATCTGTAAGAGATCAAAAGGTGAAATGCAAAAAGTGTTTTACTTACTTTCTTCGTTCATGATGACCAACTTCTTCGACTGATTTTCACAAGCAGAACATAAGTGTGTCAACAAATATAATAATTCAAACGGATACCTTACACTTACACAACACAGTACGAATAAAAATGCTGATTTTGTAACAATCGATGAAAAAGATGAACTGCCAAATAAATTGCTGGGTCCAAAATAGAGGTTAAGTTGCCTCATTAAGCATGTCCTTCATGTCACGAATTTCACATAGTCCGCTTACACAACACAAAAGTTTTATTTAAAAAAATTAAAAGTTCACACTAAGCAAATAATATCGAAAGTGATCGAAAATAATTGATCTAATCAAATTATGGCAAAAAATCCAAAAAATAGACCGCTACTCTTGCGAATATACCGCCATGTCAACACATGTCAAGCACTGCTGCCAATTTTTAAATTTTAACAAAATATTTCCAATCGCAAACTTATTTCATTGGATCGTTTCATTAGAATTGACCAATGAAAGAATATTGTTAAAGATTTAAAGTTTGAAATATTGGTTATCCTAGCTAGAAGCTAGTGTCATCTGCAGGCTATTTTGACTCTTTTGAATCAAAATCAAAACAGTTGATGTTTCTATACTTTTTAACCAATTTTCTGTATAAATTTGAATCGAATAGTGAGTAATTTTGTGAATTAATTTGCAAATAAGAAGTATTGTCGTTTATGTCTTATTTCGATATTGTTGCAGTGGTGGGTTAATTGTTTATCAAAGTTTAAAAATTTGGAGGTTAACTGAACTACTGTTGACGTTGTTGGCAGTTTGATTATTTCTATTATTCCACTATAAAAAGGACATAAAATGGAAAGAGTGGATTCTTTCATACGAGATTTAAAAGAAAGACGTAAATTGGAGTCTGAAAAATTTAAAAAAGTGGAAATTGAACGACATGCAGAGGAAGCAGAAATGGTAAACGATTTAGTAGAAGCGACAGGTAATTCTGAGAAATGTACATTATTTTCAGTATTTCTTTCATCACATTGTTTATAATATAAAATTAATTACTTAAGAAATTATTTTCAAAATCTGCCGACTTCGTATTTAATATAAAAAATAATTTCATTATTATTATAGAAAACTTTATTCAGACGAAAGAAGCTCTTGCAAAGAATCTGAATTTCTTAACTTTGAACAAACACTCAATTCGCAAAGTAATTCAGGAGACTGAAACAGCTAAAGGTCTACCAATATCGATTGAATATCAACAGTATGTCTATGTTTTATTATTTTAAATGTTCATCAAATTTGTTAATGACTTGCAAGAATCATACAAATATTTACTCTTTTAGGCAAGCTATGAACCTTTTCACGGATGGTATTACTTTTATGAATAATTTTAAAGATGTGCAAAGAATTCTTGAAGCCGATAAAAGTATAGACGTCTCAAGACCTGCCAGTGACCTTGTGAGTTAAATTAAATTGGTATAATTCATACATTTGGATTAAAAAAATTGTTTACGTTCAAGATGTCAATCGAATCGGGAAATTCGGAAAACGTTGGGAATTTGTGTCACCAACCAGAATTCTTCTCCAAAAAATGAAAAATGCATTACTTACTATATTTTAAATTAAATGAGGAAATTTAATCATTTTTGATTAATGTCTTTACATTGGGTAAAATCGTAAATTTGAAATCGTCGACAGAATCGACACTATGATTTGAAATTTATTAAGTTGTTGCACTTAAAAGATATTATAATAAATTCTTTTTAATTTAGCTGAACTGCACAAAAACGGTAGAGAACGAAGTAAGGAAAATAAGATCTTCATTCAATCAAGTGGAAGCTTTGCACTCGAAAGTAGAAGAATTAAAAAGTACACTTTTTGTTGACGAAGGTGGGTCTTCGATTTATAAATTGTTTAAACCGTTCGATAAATGCATGCCTTAATATTTTAATTTGCATTTTTGATTTACATAACAAATCAAATATTTACTAAAAATTAAAATCATCGTCTGTCCGAAATTTTGAGAAAACTATTTTTCCAGGTGAAAATCATCGGGACCTAGATGATTCTGTGTTTCATTAAACAATACACATAATCCACTTTGGTAAAAATTTCTATTTTTATATCACAAACAAGAAATACACTTATTTATATTAAAATTGATCACAAACCTTATCCTAGATCACAATACTTTTAATCAGTGCTTTGCTGCTTGAATATAATCAAAATATTGACTGGACGCATCCAATTTATTGTCAATGTCTAGCTTCAGTAAAATCAATTGTGGATCGACAATATCCTATTTAAGAAAATATTTTTCGAATTAGAATTCTTTTAATAATATTTTTGAACAGTAATTTTTTTAAATATAACATGAAATCTTACCGTGAAATGAGTTTTGACAATACTAGGGTGTACATCAGACAAATAAGATGGCTCATCAACAAATTTTTCACGCGCTTCCATTCTATTTATATCTTTCTCGGGTTTTTCCACTTGACCGATTTTCAACGAAAGTCTTTCCCTGAAAAATAGTTCGTTTTGAATATTTGATTGGCTAAAAATTTTACGTTATTGGGATTAGTTTAATCATTTCTCACCTTGCAAGGGAAACTTTTTCTGCAGCTATCCTATTTTCCCTTTGAACGAGGATTTCAAGTTGCATTTTCAGGTCATTCATTCTCTCTTTAGATTCATCTTCTATTCTGCGAGCTTCTTTCAAGGCTCTTAATCCCTCTTCCCTTTTTGCAAGGGCCGACTGAAATAGAAAAATATATTCTCTTCTTAATTTTATCTAGGATGTAATTTAGAATTTATACATTTTAATTTCTAGTATCAATTTACTTGAGTGAGATTTTCGAGTTCCTTAGCCTTTACCACAAGTTGATCTTCCTTTTCTTGAAGAACACTTTTCTGCAATTCCACTTCGTCCATTCTTTCTTGCCATTTTCTTCTTTCTTGGATGGCACTCGCTGCCGCATTCTGCGCACTTTTTATCATCGCTTCTAACTGTAAAAGTTTGAATTTATTTTTATTTAAATTATATCCATTCAATTTGAAATATATTTTAATTTTTGATTAGTATTATATGAACCTCGGCTTTTGCAACATCATCCGTGCCAGATTTAAGTTTATTGGAAATTTCCAGTTTACTCCTTTCAACGGTAAGAACTTCTTTTTCCTGTGCGAGAAGTTCGAGACGTCTTTCTTGTTCTTTAGACCAAACTTCTTTCATAGCCTGAGAAAAATTAAATCACTTTGAATACTTAATTTGGAATTATAAATTAGATTCTTATGAGACTAATTTTCTAACTACCTCTACATGATTTCGTTCCCACTTTGTTTGTTCCAAAAATAATTCTCTTTCTCTGAGCAAAGCTTGTTCTTTTATTTTGAGCCTCTCTTCCACTTCGCTGTATTGCAAATTTCTTTTTTGGGTATCAGACGCCAATTTAATAGCACTTGTTTCCAATTTCTGGACTGCTATCAATAATTCTTTACGCTCATTTTCCGAGGTTTCGGTTTGTTTTTCGAGCTGTTCTCTCATTACTGCGAAATCAAAACTTTCCTATAATAATTCCCAACATTTAAATGAAATAAAAATTAAATATCTTTTGTAATTTAATTACTCTTTAAATGCTCAGCTTGTGTTTGAAAATAAACTTCTCTAGATTCGTGAAACGTGTAATTCCTCTCTTCTATTTTCTTCTGAAGAACTTGAAGATTGCCAATGATATTCTCATTTTTTGTTAACATTTCCTCAATATTTTCTTTGTGACTAGCGAAAGTTTTCACTGCTTCTTTCTCCAAAGATTTGACTTTCGATATATTCTGAATCACCTCGGTGTGTTCGTTTTGCAGTAAAATTATATTCTGAGAATGTCGATTATAAATTTGATGAATGGCAGAGATGTGTTCTTTCTGTGAAAATTATAGAAATGATTAAAAAATCTTTGGATTAATATTTTTGCAATTTACCTTCAATTCTTCTTTTTCTTCTTTATGGCTTCTTTTCATATCCTCCATTTCCTCCTTTAACTTCTGAAGTTTCGCTTTATAATCAGATTCTAAATTTTTCAGATTAGATTGCATTTTTTCTTCCAATCTATTTGTTGTCTCTTCTAATATATTCACTTGTTTCCTACAAAAATGCGTTAAAATATATTTGTATTTTCGACAAAAAAATTTCGTCACAGAAAATGAATTCAAGAAAATAAAATATCTGTACTTGTAAGACTCATCGAGAATCTTCATTTCTTTTTCATGTTTTTCTTTTAGGCTATCTATCGTATTTTCTAAATAGAGTTTTTCGAGCTGTAATTTTTGGACTAGACTTTCGGATTCAGTTTCATTATCCACATGGTCCTTCGAAATTTGGTTTTTATTCCCTGGCCCAGAAAAAATGGAAGGCATTGACGAAGGTTGTGCCATCAAAGTCTTAATTTTAAAATATATTAGAAAACATAATATAATATTTTTATATTTAAAAAACAAAATATGCAAAACATACGTACTTGCAAATAACCATCAATCCGCTCCTGCTGTAATTTCATTTGTGCTTCCAACAAAGCCTGTCTCTCAATTTGTCTCGTAATCAGCATATTGAATTGCTTTTCCTGTTCACTTAGTCTGGATTTCTGGTTCTCTAAAAGACTACTAAATTTATCATTTTGTTGAGATAAAGTCGAGGCAGTTCTAAGAATGTGTTCTTGTTGTTGCATCGACATAAGAGCTGCTTGTTGATCAAATTGCGTTCCCAACAACATGGACGCATTTTGGGGATAAATTCCCAATTCTTGATTTAAAACTGCTCGTTTGGCACTTTCCGTTTCTTTATTTGTGGCAACTGATTCAGTAGGCTGTTTTGAAATATTAGGATTTGTATTTGGCAGTGAAGTCTCTTCTGAATTTACTTCTTTTGAAATTTTTGAACCTCCTAGCCATTCTGGCAAATCGTCGTTTATTGCAGATTTTGAGATAGTTTCCTCCTTTTTTTTTGACGGAAAGAGCGAAAGAGAATCTGCATCCGCTTGCTAGTTAAAAAATTTTCTTTACTTAAATTTTAACTTAAAGCTCAAAATTGATTAGTTTGAAATGCTTGAATTTGAAAATTTGAATGACCGGGAATTTTTCGAGATTTTTTTTGCATACAAATAAGTTTTTGAAATTGATTCCTTCCTGGATAAAATGAAACATTATAATACCTCAGATTTTTGAACATGCTCACTTTGCGAAGTCGAAAGTAATCCTAGAGGATCGATTATTCCCGAAGGTCTTCTTCCTCTTCTGGATTCTCTCGGTGCTGAAACTGTTGTTGGTGAATAACCAACTCGAGTTGCAGATTCAAATTGAGTTGAATTTTCATTTTTTGATGGATTCATATTTGTTGATTTTGTTAAATTCAGATTTGTTGTATTTAAATTTGAATTCAGATTCGTTGGGTTCGATTCCATTTTTTCCGTATTTGATGACAACCCTGTTCCTAACTTCAAAGAATTTTTACGAGAACTCGCTACGACTGAAGGAGAACGACTTGAAAATCCTCCAAATATATCTTCCATCAGGGAAGATTTTTTCGCTTGATCACTGTGTGCTGGCTTTAGTTTATCAGTCAAATTTGAAACAATGTCATCATCGTCATTAAAAATCGATTTAGATATCTGAGCCTTCTTCGAAGTTATTCTTTCTGTTAGAGATGAAGTATTTGTTAATTTTGAGCCGAGTCCATAATTATCAGATTTCGCTTTTTCAACGTTTCGTGAAACAGAATTGAATTTTGTAACTGGTGCTGGAGATCCTTCGGATTTTATTCCAAATAGATCTGCTATTCTCTTGTTTTGGGATGCTGTTACAAGTTTTGAATTATCGTTTGAAGTATCGTTTTCTGATAGAAGATCTGCAAGTGGATCATCTTCGTCGAAGTCTAAAATTTATTTAAAATAAAATTAAGTTCAGGTAAAGTGTGCAAAATTTTTTGTTCAGAAACATAATGACCTCGAAATGCAACTTTTTTCCTGGGTTCAGAAACTGTTTTAGGTTCTTTTTTGGGGTCTTGTGGTTTTAAGGTTCCACGGAGTAAGGCGTCATCTAGATCCTCCATATTTTCTAGTATTTTATCTATTTCGTCTACATTTACGCCGGACATGTCCGAATTATCTTCATACATGTTTAATCAGTAATCTGAAATTTTATAAAAAGAGCTGCTAAATTTGAGTGATCAAAACTTTAATTAAAACCGAGGGGTTAGTTACTCAGATTTTTGGTGTACACTAGATTGCAAGATTGCAAGATTGCAAGATTACATGGGATTGCAAAATATTTCCTGGATTATAGGACATTCATTCTATCAAATCATTATATAGAAAAATGTTATAGGATAATCAGCATTATAATCATTAATAGAAAAATATTCAAGGAATTAAAAGTAGAGAAACTACAGAGGAACGATTTACTTTACAATTAGACCACTCATAATATCATATGGAAGTACTATACACAAAAATATCGATTCTGCGCAAATAAACTTTACACAGCAAAAATCTGTGAATTCCATTGATATCTGTAAAATCGCTTGAAATATCATTGAAATCCATGAAAATCCTTTGAAGTCTCTTGAAATCCCTTGATACCTTTAGAAATATTTTTAAATCCATTAAAGTCTTTGAAATCTGTTAAAATCCGTAGAAATCCCTTGATACTTTTCATCCCTTTTCATATTTCTTTGAAATCTTTGAAATAGTTAGAAATCTGTAGAAATAATTACAGATCACTTGAAAATAAAATAAATTAAATTTATTCTTTAAAGTTCTCTAGAAATCCCTTGAAAGTTTTAATTTTTTGAAAAAATTTCTAATTCTTTCATATCCCTTGAAATTGTTGACATCCGTAGAAATCCTTCCAAATAAAATTTAATTTATTTCCTTAAGTTCTCTAGAAATTCGTTAAAATCCATTCAAATCCCTTGAAATTCTTGGAGATTCAATAAAATCCTTTAAATCATGTGAAATTCTTTGAAACACCTTAACATCCCTTGATACCTTTGCTTTGAACTCGCTAGGAATCCCTTGAAATTTCATTCTATAAAATTTAGTTCTCTAGAAATCCCTTAAGATCTTTGGAAGTACTAAAAAATTATTGAAATCCCTCGCAATTTTTTTAATGTCTTGAAATTATTTGGAATCTTTTAAAATAACTTAGTCTTTAAAATCCTTCAAAATCTCTTCAAATAAAATTCAATTTATCCCTAAAATTCCCTAGAGATTCGTTGAAATCCTTTAAAATCATTTGAAACCTGTAGAAATCGTAAAAATTCATTAAAATAAGTAGAATTCGTTTGAAGTCCCTCGAATATAAATTAAATTAAACTTATTCATAAAAGTTCTCTCAAAAACCGCTTAAATCCCTAGAAATCTTTGAAATTCCTTGAAATCCTTGGAGATTCAATCAAATCCTTCAAATCTTGGGAAATCCCTTGAAATACCTTAAAACTCCTTGAAAGCTTTGCTTTGGAATCGCTAGGAATCCCTTGAAATTTCATTCTATAAAATTTAGTTCTCTAGAAGTCCCTTGAGATTTTTTGAATGCTTGAAATTCTTTGGAAGCTTTTTAAATAACTTAAAGTCTTTAAAATCCTTCAAAAAATTTTTTTAATCCTTCATATATCTTGAAATTTTTGGAATCCCTTGAAATATAACTTAATTTATTCCCCAAAGTTCTCTAAAAATTCGTTGAAATTCCTTCAATTCCTTTGACATCTTTCGAACACGTAAAAATCCATTAAAATTAAGTAGAAATCATTTTAAATTCCTTATATATTAATCAAATTAAACTTGTTCATTAACTTTCTCTACAAAAAAACCGTTCAAATCTCTGGAAATATTTTTAACCCCCTGAAATCTTTCAAATCCTTTAAATCTTGTGAAATTCCTTGAAATACCTTAAAATCACTTGAAATCTTTGGAATCGCTAAGAATTCTTTGAAAATCAATTTAGTTTCATTTATTTTCTAAAGTTTTCTAGAAACCCCTTGAAATCTGTGGAAATCCTACAAATATTTTTGAAATCCCTTGAAAATTTTGAAATCTCTTGAAATTCTTTGGAATCCCTGAAAGTCCCGGGAAATGTTTGAAAATTCTTACGAAATCCGTCGAAATTTTGTTAACCTCTTGAAACCCGATGAAATTCTTTAATTCAGTTGAAATGGTTGGGAATTCTATAAAGTCCTTTTAAAAGCCTCTAAATCCGTGGGAGTCCCTCGAAATACGTTGAAATCCTATGGAATCCCTTAAAATCCCCTGCTATGTTTGGAAATCTTTTGAATCATCTCAAATCTCGTGAAATTTTTATACAATTTAATAAAATTGCTTAAAATCCGTGGGAATTTTCTGGAATTCCTTGAAATTCGTTGAAATTCATTGATGTATTTGAAATCATTTAACTCTTTTGGAATTCTGTAAAATTCCTTGAAATCTGTGGAATCTTGTTAAATCGCTTGAACTAATTTGAAATCTTACGTTAAGTAAATAAATAAATGATTCATTTGTAGTTTCCCTATTTTTTCATCATTTTTTTTCAATATTTTAAGATTATTTATTTGTATACTGATTTTCTTATTACTATTTTCTATAATGATTTTTCTAGAATCGCGAAAAAATTATAAGAAATTCATTATAGTCACTTACTGAATTTCCTATAATATTTTTTTCGTAAGGGGAGATTACAAGAGATTGTAAAAGATCTCATGGGATTGCAAAGGATTGCATGGGATTGCACGAAATTGCATAAGATTGCAGAGAGAGTGTGCACCAGATTGCAGGAGTAAATAACTCCTCGATAAAAACAATTAAAAAAATATTTTAAGCATTCATTATCAATATTTAAGTTCTACATTTTCCTTTTTTGAAATTTTATTCCATTGTTTGCAGGAAAATAATTCTTCAAGTCTGCCAGCATGCACAACAAATTGGTCATCTTTTATCTATTTTCGAGTTACTTTTAAAACTAAATAATTTGAAATTGAATTTATATCTTTAAGATATTCAAATTTTGAATTTAAAAAGTTCCAAATTTTTAATTTAAACGTTTAATAATGATCAATTTAATTATAATTTAGAAACTGTATAAGTATAGATATATCTTCTTAATTTCAGAATGTTTTGTGTTCAAAAATTAAACTTTACTTTTTCCATTTAGAATTTTGCTGACAAACCTGATTCTTCTAGCCACAATTAATTGTTTTGTAACACTACTTCTTTTAAAAAATAAAATTACAAAAATCATTCTCTGAAATCTATTATAGAACAAATAGAACAAAAAATGTATTATCATAAAAGAAATATAAAAAATATGTAAATCTAGAAATATAAACCTACAAAAAATAAATATTTTACCATAAGCTCAAATGCGGAGAAATTGTCACTAAAAATGTATGTCAATTAAACTTGCAGTTTGACACTTGATATTCGATTGACGTGTGTTTATTGAGGACGCCAAAGTCATGTGCGTGTTGCTATGGCAACGGAATGAAAATTCATTCTGATTGGTTACTCACGATCACGTGATACTATCGTGGGGGAAAAAAGACTACTCATGGAATTGTGTTTGTGTTGTATACGTGTCACTCGTGTAAAAATGGCTGACGTTTATTTTTCTGCTCGTGCTTACTGTAAAATTCTTTTACATTCGGTAAAATATCCTCACTGTGCGATAAATGGCTTATTATTATCGAAGCCAAAAAATAAGTCAGACGTAAAATCCCCCGAATTACAAATTGTTGACGCAGTTCCTCTATTTCACATATGCCTGCACATTTCACCCATGGCAGAAGTCGCCCTAACCATGGTAAGTAATTAAATACAATTATCTAAATATTTCCGCGCTACTAAGTCTATTTTCAGGCCTTTTACTGATTGACTTTCAATTAAGTGACTTATATAAATGATTAGAGGAATTAGTGAAAAAGTAAGGTTAGAATTCTATATAGTCAGAATTTGATGAATTAATGTTTATTGATTATGTAAAGTTTCTAATTTGTAGAGTCGGGAATTAAACTTAAGTCGCTTCAAAATCTAAGCTGTGTATTTCAAATTCAATCACGAATATTTATACCTATACATTTCTTTGCTAGTAACTTCATATTTTTAAGGTTTTCAAGTTTTTGTTCTTTCTATGCTGAAAAACTTGTAACAAATTGTTTTATTATGATACATAATGTTACTTCTTATATTACACAAAATTCTGCAAAATTTGCATTAACCCAAATTGTATCGATTGTATATTTTTAAACCGTTTATTGTGTTTTTTTAACGATTGTGTTGTTGTAAGTATTCTCCTTGAAAACCGGTTTTTATCATGCATACTACCAGGTCTAAAATTATTTAAACATTATCCAGTTAAGTTCTATCCAAAAGAATTTGTTTTAAAAAAAATACTCGCAGGGTGCCCGTTTTAATCAAGGAAAAAAATCCCGGTCTTTTCCCGGGTCATACAAATTTTTCACGGCCATTGAAATGAAAAAATTCGAACTCTTAAAACTGATTTTTTTCATTTGAAGTAATTAAAACTGAAATACTTATTAAAGTACTCAAAGTGGAACTGTTTTGAATTTTAAACTTAAAATTGAAACTTGACAATTTTTAATACAGAAATGTTTAATTCAAACGCTCAATAATTTACACTTACAAAATGGAAGCTTTTAAGTTTTTACACATTCCAATTGAACAATTTTAAATTAAATGCTATTGAACTGCAAAATTTTTATTTTTAAACTTTTATAAACTGAGCAGTTCAAAGATTACTGGTTACAAAGTATAGATCCAAGCTATGATTTTCATTACTATAAATTAAAACTAATCCTCCCTTCCAACTCGATAAAAATCTTAAAAGTAAAAAAATGTTCCTCTCCCAATTCAGAAAAAATTGAAAACGAAAACTTTCTCTCTTCCAGCTCAATAAAAATGTTAAGAATAAAAAATTACCCTCTTCCAATTCAGAAAGAAGATTGAAAAAAGTACCCCCCTTCAACTCAATAAAACTTTAAAAAAGAAAAAATGGCCTCTTACAATTCAGAAAAAATAACCAAAATTTCGTCCTTTCCAACTCTATAAAAATCTGAAGAATAAGAAAATTTCCTTCTTTTCAACTCGATAAAAATCTTAAAAATATAAAATGTCCCTCTGACAATTCAAAAAAAGTTGAAAATTAAAATTTTCTCGTTTCAAACTCAATAAAAAAATTTTAAGTACAAAATTTCACCGCCTTCAACTCATTAAAAATGTAAAAAACAAAAAATTTTCTTTTCGAATTCGAGGAAAAAATTAAATAACAAAGTTTGTTTCCTTTTTTTATATTAAAATTTTAAAATTCAAACGTTTTTTTATACATAAATATTTTTAAGTCGAATTACTATAATTTTAAGTCATTTGAAATTAATAATTGTTTTTTTATTATTTACACATCAAAATTCAACACTTTCACTCACAAATTAATCATTTTAAAAAATGGAACAACTAAAATTGTAACATTCAGAGCTTGAATTTAGAACTCTGAAATTGTAACGATCCTAGGCTTTCTATTTCAAACAATTCAGTTTTTGATAATTGATTTATAATTGCTCATTTTAAATAAACAGCCAATTACTGCTAAATATTACAAAATTGTTATTTTTTAATTAGAAGTTTTCAAACTGAAGGGGTTAAAAACTGAATATTTTAGACTGAAACAATATTTAAATAGGATTTGAAATTGAATAAAAGCGTTTAATTATGCATCTATTAATTTCACATTTTGAAAATTGAACATAATTTATAAAGTTTTAATCAGACGTTTACATTTGTTTAACTACTAATGCTTTCGAATTGAAACATTTCAACTTTAAAGTCTGTAAATTGCTTAATTTTGAACAGATTCAGAATCGTCTTGTAAAATCTGTTCAATGTGTAATACTCAAAGTACTGTTGAGTTTTAAAAAGAATTAATTAATGTATATTTACATTTTCTCAACTTGAAAACTTTTTTATTAAAAAATTTCAAATTCAAACGTTTTTATTTTTTAATTGTTTAAGTTTTCAAAACTGCATTTTCAAATTCTTTTAATTGGAAATATACACTTAAAAATTAAGACCTAAAATGGAAAATTTTGAAAGTAATATATTTTTGAATTACGCATTGTAAACTGGATGATTTCATAATTAAAAAATTTAACAATTAAACTTGATATCCAAAAAATGTTGAAATCGAACTCATTTGAAATTATATCATGTTATATTATGAAATTTGGGATATTTCATGTGATTGCATAGATTTTTCTTCTAAAAATTTGTAAAATTCACGGTCAAAAATTAAATTCATTGTCATTTCCCGGTCTCAAAAAATTCTCGGTTCTCCCGGTCCAGCGGCCACCCAGTATTCTGTATTTCATGTATTAGAAATTATAATATTTAATGAAAGGCTTAGGTACTTTTCGGTACATGTAAAGAAAATACTCAAAAGTCGGTTGATCTAAAATCTATAATTATCCATTCCCTAAATTTGAGTTTTTCAGCGTTTTCACAAAAATTTCTTTCAGGTCGATCAATATGCCTCCCGCAAGGGTCTCGTCATAGCAGGATACTACTTAGCAAATGAAAATATCAATGATTTGAGGTGATAACTCACATTCTTAAATTTTAATCTGAGATCAAACTAACAGCATACATTCATAGTTCATTATTGAATTTTTGTAGTGCGGACAAGCCAGCTCACAGAGCATTGTCTGACAAAATAGCGGAAATCTTTGGCCAAGCTTTATTAGTCATAGTAAGTAAATCTTACTTTTAGAAGAGCAAACGAAATTTAAACAATTCTTTTTACCTAATAAAATTCTAATATTTTCCAGGTTAACAATAAAGAATTGACTTATAATATGGAAATCAATCCCTTGAGGATTTCTCAGTTCGTCGATGGCAAATGGAAACCCAAGGACAAGGCAACGTTAGTATTTTCTATGTAAATCTCTGATTCAACTGCGGCTTTTTTTTACATAATCCACATTTAAAAAATTTTTGGTATTTTTCAATATAAGCTTGTCCAATTCTGAAGTTTCAGCTTTAAATGTTTCAAACTTGAAAGATTCATTTAAAAAAAATTCTTTTTAAAGGCTTTCAATTTAATATTTTTATATTTTCAACCTTTTCATTAATGACTTTTAGTTTCTCGAAGGAGGGTCATTCCAGAATAGATCGTCTAGATGTCGTTGCGACGTAATTTCAAAAAAAAAATTATGCTGAGATATAATATTCCTGGATGTTCCTTGAGTCGAATTTCGACTACATACTTATAAGCGTTAATATTTGATTCCGTTTGTAAAAATGATTTTTAAATAGTGGTATGCACTGAGAAAATGGCGGGTGCGCTTCATCACAAAATTATGTTATTTTAGATGAAAGCATAAAATAATTTGATTCAGACCAAAATTATATTGTCATTTACGAATTAGAGTTTCATGCAGTAACAATATATTTTCATTTAAGAACTAATTTTAGTACTAGAAGTAGTTACAAAATACTGCTTCGAAATGTCAAATTTTGAGGTTTTCAACTTGATATTTCTTTCTCATTATTATGTGAAAATAATGAATTATAAATTTTATAAAAGATATGTCCCAAATATTAATCATTTTAATCAACAGTTAAGAGAATCACATATCTTTATATATAAAATTGACTAGTGAAAATCGTCGCTTTGGTTAAATCCTCCTTTTTCTTCTTTGAATATCTCCTAAGATGTAGAAGGGAAAAATATAAAACTTGTAAGATATCTAGGTGGTGAAACTCTACACACCCGATCAAGTTTTTTTTATGGGAACTCGCACCGTTTTTAATTAAAACTACTTTTGAAATCGCATATGGATAACCCTTTTCTAGCCGGTACGAAACCGAATAGCAATATAAATGGAATTAGCTCTCAAAATTCGATTGCTTGACGTTTTAAACTGAATAATTTTTTTAAATTGGAAAGTTTTTGTGAAAGTGAAATCCTATTTCGAATCTTTTTATTCTTATACTCTAACAGTAATTACATGTATTCATATAACGTGAAAAGGATAAAAATAGAATTTCATTTTTAAGAAAACTTTCCAATTAAAAAAATTATTTAGTTTGAAATGTCAAGCAATCGAATTTTAAGAGCTAACTTCATTCATATTGTTATTCCGTTTCGTAAAGGCTAGAAAAGGGTTATTCATACGCGATTTTCAAAGTATTTTTAAATAAAAACGCTGCGAGGCTCCCTCAAAAAATTTGATCGGGCTTGTAGAGTTTCACCACCTAAAGATATCCTGCAAGTTTTATATTTATTCTTTTTACATCTTAGGAGATATTCGAAGAAGAAAAAGGAGGATTTACCCGAAGCGACGATTTTCACTAGTCAATTTTATATGTGAAGGTATGTAATTCTCTCAACTTTTGATAAAAATTATTCATATTAGGGACATATCTTTTATGAAAAGTTGAATTTCATTATTTGTATATGATAATGTCGGAGAAATATCAAGTTGAAAACCTCAAAATTTGACATTTCGAAGTAGTATGTTGTAATTATTTTTAGCACTAAAATTAGTTCTTGAATGAAAATATATTATTACCGCATGAAACTTAAATTCGTAAATGATAATATAATTTCAGTCTGATACAAATAATTATTGCAGGTTTTCGTAAAAAATAACAGAATTCTGTGATGCAGCACACCCGTCATTTACTCAGTGCATACCACTATTTAAAAATCATTTTTACAAACAGAATCAAATATTAACGCTTATAAGTAGTGAAATTCGACTCTAGGAACATCCAGAAACATTATATCTCAACATCAAATTTTTTTGAAATCACGGCGCAACGACGCGTGGACGATCTTTTCTGGAATGACCCTGGATTAAAAAGTTATCTTCTGCAAAGCCTGAAATTTAATTTCGCTTATTAAAATCAAACAAAATTCCACTTTTTTTGTTAGAAAATAAATAGGGTTAACAAATACTTTCCAAAATTAGACTACCTTTTTCACTTTTTTGAATCTTGGTATAATAATGTGGTCCCTCATTCCAGTTATAATTTTTAATTTATTAACTACTAATTTACCTTATAGCATAAACTTCGACGGAGGAAAGAACCTTCAGGACACGATGTCGTACTTGATGAAAGGAGAAGACTACAGAAATCTTGTCGATTTCGACAATCATCTTGACAATATTGCTCTAGACTGGACAAATCTGGATCTCAACAATAGAATAGACCAAATCGTGGAAAAGAATTAATAGGCTCGAAAATAAATTTAGAAACTTACAATTAGTTCAAACACATCCACAAATGTTCTGTAAGCACCGTACTAGCTTGTGATCATTTTAATGAAAGCACATAAATTATGTACATACTCCATAGAGTTTATAAATGATTGTTTCTGTTTTTAATCAACGTGTATCTTTCATCTTTATTCCACTCTAGTATATTTTGAAAATCCTCGAAGAACTGCGCTCTAGTTTTAATATTTAATTAATACTAATAGGATCTGGAAAACAGAAGATTTAAAAAAATGCACAAACAAATCAGAACAGACCTTTATTTATTACCTCGTAACCTCTTGTCTCGTGCGACATAAATTTCAAGGTCGATCTCAAACAAGTCAGTATAACGCAACAACAACGCTTGAAATTTGAATCTCTTGCGCCACAAAAATTCCTTACAAATAATCTGATCTGTACATACAAGGGCGAACTCATGGTTTCTACATAAGGGAAATATTTTCCATTTTCTCTATTAAATTTAACTTTGCGTGGAAAAATATTACTCGTGCAGAATGCTGCTTCATCTTCTTTATATCCCTTCGATTGAAATTAGTTTGGTTCATCACATAAACTTCCTAACATCGAATATATTTTCACTTCTACAATTTTCGGATTTCATCGCAAGTTCTTTCTAATAATTATTCGATATTCTAAATTGTAATCCAAAAATAGCACCGGTTCGGTTCCTCTCATTCGCATTGATATTTTCCATTTTACTTCAAGATCGACTCAAATGCCTGGGTAGTTTTTACCCAGGAAAATATTGTCATATCTGAGCTTGATAATGATAATATTTTTAATTTGGAGTTCTCTTCCCCGTTGGAGTAGGTAGCTGAATTTCTAAAAAACTCGTAGTTGTCGATTAAATTCGAGATTCTCTTCTGTGTTTCAAGCAGACCTTTTTCGGAAGTTTAGCCGTATTCAATCAATCGATTTCTATTGTTTTTATGATATTAGTATACACTTTTATACAAGAAACTGATTTCATAATAGCTCCAAAAGAGGAAAAAATAATTCCGATTTCTCGATGGACTAGTGCAAAAGCATTAGTTTTGATTGCGGAAATTCGGTGGAGAATTAAAAAAAAAAATTACTGGCTAGAAAAGCAACGATATTTCCTTTTCGAAGGTCGGCAACAAGATTTCTCTAAATCCGAATAAGTTCCTCGATTGGTTCCTTTTCTAATTCAAGCGATATATTGTTACATTTATGTATATATTATATAAAGATATGCTACCCAAGGCGTGTAAAGCCATAGCAAAGATTCTTTTGTTCTACGTCAAGGCTCGAAAAATTAATTCGTGGGTTCTGAAAATCATTAAAACTTTGAAAACCCAATTGTATGCCGTACTAATATTTTGTCATCACAATTTCGAACAGAATTAAGATGTATATATTAGGGTGATCCAAAAAAGGCTTCATTTTTTTTTTCTTAAATGGCTCCCCTACAAATTGTTTTTGGTGTCAAAATGTTCCTTGAATTTTGGCAGAATTAAAAAAATATATTTAGGGGTCTCTCAAGCCCATTTTTGCAAAAAATTGCATATTTTCTTTTAATTGCAGTTGTTAATGGATTGTTTTACAGATTACCCAGATTTTTGACAGAATACAAAAAAATATGTAGGGGTCTCTCAAGCCCATTTTTGCAATATTTTATTTGATTCTAATTGTCGCTGTTTATGGATTATCTTACTCTGTCATAAAAAAGAATAAAATTCATGTATGCCAAAGTAAAAGAATCCATTAACAGCGGAAATAAAGATAAAATAGGCATTTTTTGTTGCAAAAACGGTTTTGTGAGACTCCTAAATATGTATATTTTTAATTCTATCAAAAACCTGAGTGATAATAAAACAATGGATGTATTCCAAAGTGAAATAATCCATGAAAATAAAATAAAAATGCAATTTTCTGCAAAAATAGGCTTGAGAGGCTCCAATATATATTTTTTAATTCTGCGAAAATTCAGGAGACATTTTCACAGTTATGGATACTACGGGCAATCATAACTTAAGAAAGGACATTGGATTTTTTCAAAAAATCAGAGAACAACACGGGGATGTCCTTTCAAACCTCAAGGAATGGTCCAAAACGAATGTCACCCTAGCTAAGAACTCGAACCAAAGGATCTTCCTACTTCGGTGCAGAAGAGAACGCGTCTCCCCAAAACATCTTCATCTCCATGCGTTTAAATCGATAACTTTCGATAATAACATTGTAGCACGAAGGTATTCTAGCAATATAAGCAAATTCCAGATGTCAACACTAAATGACGAGATAAGAGATATTTGTATCTCAATCAACAAATTACATGTAAAACTTTCTAATTTACGAAAAACCATCGAAAGAAAATTAGCACACCAAGACTATGAACTATTTTTTGAATTTGAGGGAAAAAAAGCTAGAAAAATCTTTGAATCTCACAAAGTAAAGTGTAAATCAAAATTTGAAAGTCTCATTAATACAAGAAACACAATAATTTCAGAAAAAAATTTTCAATCAGAAAATAAAAATTCTGATTACAATGTGAGCCCAAACAATCAAAAATTCGTAAATTTAACCCAAGTTCAAATTCCCGATTATGTAGCTAAAACGGCCGGGTTGGGACAGAAATTTGGCATGACAATTCCTATTCATAGATTGCCCGTTAAACAGCTAATTGCGGATTTTGAATCTAACATACAAAATATTAACGACACAGACCAAAACAAGGCAAGATTAAAATTTGTAAACTGCGTTAACAATTTTTCTCAAATAAATCATCCTTATAGAAACCCTCTTAACGAATTTCAAAAGCAAGTCAGCAAAGATTTCCAACGCACAAAACATTTTCTAAAAAACAACCCAAACATTCTAATTAGTAAATCTGACAAGGGCAACATTTCCGTTGCAATGAACAGAGACGAATATGATACTGACTTAATTCAAATGTTATCAGACACATCCATTTATAAACGCTTAGACAAAGATCCCACACAAGAAACGCAAACTAAAGTCAATGACCTTTTAAAAATTTGGAAAGATAAACAATACATTAATGCAATTATGGCGGCCTCCCTAAAAGCAAATAATTCTAATCCTTCTAGATGCTACGGACTCAGAAAGATTCACAAAGATCCCAAACTACTTCGCCTCATTGTTTCCTTCATAGGCAGCCCAACTTACAATCTCGCTTCTTTTTATAATAACATCATCTCTAGCAACATAACTCCACCAACATCAAGAGTAAAAAACAGTTTTGAATTTATTCAAAAAATTAAAAATGTCACAATTCCACCTGGTTACAAACTATTCTCTCTTGATGCGGTTTCTCTTTTTACAAACGTTCCGATTGGACTAGCGTTTGCTGGAATCAAAGCCAGATGGCCACAAATCCAGAACTATGTAAAAATGCCTTTGACACAGTTCCTCAAAGGACTTCGAACTTGCTCCAGTAACTCTTCCTTTAATTTCAAAGGGGTATCATATAAACAAAAAGCAGGTTTTCCTATGGGTTCTCCAATTTCCCCTATCTTATCAGACATTGTCATGGAAGATTTAGAAACTAGCTGTCTATCCTCCCTCCCCTTTCAATTACCCTTCTATTTCAGATATGTTGACGACATAATCACTGCTGCTCCCGTAGATCAAATTGAAACAATTCTTGATGTCTTTAACAATTTTAACCACAAATTACAATTCACAATAGAAAATGAAAAAGACCAAAAAATCAGCTTCCTTGATGTCCTCATCATAAGGGAGGGTGAAAATTTAAAAACTGACTGGTACCAA